>BLKR01007305.1:0-39928 GCA_011170035.1 Teleogryllus occipitalis | reverse complement strand
CTATAACCCAATCACCACATCACCCATCTGAATCTGTCGAGATGCCTAACATATCCGAAGAACCTATTATTAACAGAAACAATTTCCCAACTTTACAAAAAAGACCATTACCTTCAGATTCTTCATCACAATTAGAAACAGAAAATGACAAAAATCAAACTTGTAAAAATGAATCCACAAAATCTAAATCAAAGAAGAAAAAGAAACAAGACAAAAGTGATGACAACTCCATGCATGAAAATGCTCATATCAAGAAAGTAGAAAAGCTTATTGCACCCATTAAAAATACTATCTCTAATAATCCTCAAAAGTTCCCTCTTACCTATGAACAGCTGGAAAACTTTCTTGAAAATTCTTTTGGTTCTAACAACCCCATCGTTATAGCTAAAGATTATACTGATGATATTCAATCCATCATTGAAATGCTAAATGAAATTTACCCCTACTAAATGAAAGATCAATCAAAAACAGAATCACAAGAATAATTAATAAATTGAAGAAACATAACCAATTACCAGAGGAGTCAGGATCTGATATGTCTGAATAAAATGATACATTTTCTATAAATTTTATGAATATTCTACAATGGAATGTCAATGGATTCTATTGCAGATTAGAAAGACTACAATTATTATGCATAAACCATAAACCTGAAATCATTTGCATTCAAGAAACCAACTTTAAAGCTAACCATGTAGGTATTATAAAAGGATATAAACCTTTTCATAAAAATCGATCCACATCCAGCATAGCAAGTGGAGGTGTCGCTACTTATGTTAAAGAGTTCTTAACAGTTAAACAACTTGACATCCAATCTAACATCGAGGTTGTAGCTGTAATAATTCAAGATCATAACCCAGTGTGTTTCTGTAACATTTACCTACCTAATAGCCACAACTTTGAAATTAATGAAATCAAAGATATAATCAAACAACTCCCCAAACCTTTTGTCCTACTCGGAGATTTTAATTGCCATAACACCTTATGGGGTTCAAAAACAAATGATCCCAGGGGCAATTCCATTGAAGCACTCATTGAAGAGCTTGATCTAACACTATTAAATAATGGGCAACCAACTCACTTTAATGTGAGCAATGGTAGCCTCAGTGCTATTGATCTCACCTTATGCTCCACTACAATTGCACCAAGATGCAACTGGTACGCCATAGATGATCCTCACGACAGTGATCATTTTCCCATCTTTATTGACATCAGTAGCCCTCTTCGCATACCAATTCTAACTATGAATCCCCATAAATTGAATTACAACAAAGCTAACTGGTTGAAATACGAAGATCTAATATCCAGGCGGTTGAATGATACTGACATCTTTGAAGGTAATGATGTAAATATTGACAGCATTATCCATAATTTCTCAGAAATAATTTTAAAATCTGCTAATGATTCAATAGAGTCTTGTAAATCTTCAAAAAGGACAAAATCGGTCCCATGGTGGAATGAAAAATGCAGAGAAGCAATAAAACGATCCAAGCATGCTTTTAATAGATACAAAAAAACATGGTACTGTAGAAAATAAAATTGAATACAAAAAAATGAGAGCTGCTGCAAGAAGAACAGTCAAAGAAAGTAAAATTTCATCCTGGGTCAACTTTGTCTCCAAAATTACCAAAGATCATGATATCAAAAAATCATGGAAAAAAATAAATGCAATCAAAGGTATAAAAAGATCCAATCAAATTAATTTTCTTCAGTCTACAGATAACCTGTTTATCACTGATCCTGATGCTATTGTTAACGAGTTAGCTAACAACTTTGCCAATAATTCGAGCACTCTAAATTATTCTGAAGCCTTCCAAATTTTTAAGAATGAGAAAGAAAATGAACCTTAACTGACTACGAAGATCTGTGCTCTCAATACAACATCAATGATCCCATTACATTAAATGAACTAAGGGCTACATTCAAAGTCCTCAAAGACTCTACACCTGGCCCTGATAACATCCCCTATATTCTTCTCAAGAAACTACCAATTAATGGTCTTGAAACTCTCCTCAAAATTTACAACTTTATTTGGGAAAATAATGTTTTCCCCAAAATATGGACCTCCGCAATTGTCATTCCAATTCAAAAGCCAGGGAAAGATCCATCAAGAAGTACTAACTATAGACCGATTGCCCTGACTTGCAACATGTGTAAAATCATGGAAAAAATTATAAACTATAGACTACAGTGGTATTTGGAGTTCAAGAAGATTATATCAGACAACCAATTTGGTTTCAGGCGTCATCACTCAACTTTATCACATCTAGTAAGCATTGATTCTTACATAAAAGAAGCTTTTTCCAATAAGCAACATGCATTAGTAGTCAACCTTGACATAGAAAAAGCATATGACATGGTATGGGTGCATCGCATCATACTTAAGTTGCAAGAAGTAGGTGTTGGCGGAAATTTGTTGCAACTCATCAAAAACTTTACCAAAAATCGTGTCATTCAAGTAAGGTCCAATGGCAAGCTCTCTGATAAGAAGAACATCGAAAATGGAGTGCCTCAAGGATCCATACTCAGCGTAACTCTTTTTCTATTGGCCATCAATGATGCTGACATGGAAATTACCCCCCCCCAGTCACCGTGAGAAAATATGCAGATGATATCACCATTTTGTGCAAAGGACGAAGCATAGATTCAAGCGAAAAATTAATGCAATCTGCCTTAAATAAAATATACGAATGGTCTCTTAAATCCGGCTTCAAATTCTCTGCTCAGAAAAGTGTCGGCACATTATTCTCAAAACAAAATGTAAGCAGAGTTCCTAGACTTAAGCTTAACAACTGCAGTATCAAATTTGATAATACCACCAAAATTTTAGGACTGATTTTCGATTCCAAACTGAACTGGAAGAAATATATACAACACATAGTTGATGATTGTAAAAAAAGAATAAACATCCTGAAATGCATTTCTTACAACAATTGGGGGGCTGATAAGAACCTTCTGATGTTAACATATAAAGCATTAATCCGATCGAAAATCGACTATGGATCTATTATATATGCTTCAGCAAGCAAAAAGGACAACTTGAAACTGGAAGTTATACATAACAAATGTCTTAGAATATGTACCGGATGTTACCATAGCAGTCCCATCGGAAGTGTACTCATTGAAGCCAGAGAACCTAACCTTTCACATCGCAGAGAATATTTAACATTAAAATATGCTCTCAAAGCTGCTTCGTCGACGAACCCTATTATCTACAAAGGCTACAACCCTACATTTCCTCAATGTGATTACCATCCTCGCTACATACCTTTGCATGCGAAAGTAAGGAACATTTTTGAGGAGTTGCAAGTACACCAACCTCCCATTGAAAAGAAAAGGAACTACAACATCCCACCCTGGACGCTCTCGGGTATACAATTTGATATCAACAATGCCGATAATGAAAGTTACCACATATTCACCAGTGGTTTTAAAAACAGCAGTGAAGTACATGCCTCCGTTGTTACCCAAGATACTACAATCAAACTACAGCTACTTCCCTACGCCAGCCTTACTAGTGCAGAAATCTGTTCTCTCATGACAGCCTTCAAATTGATCAAACAGTTGAACTATAAAAAATTTATCATTTTCTGTAGCTCTATTCCAGCCATCCAGAGTATCAACAATAATATTCATAACCTCGAAATGGTAATCATCATACATGAATTGCACCACCATATTGTCAAAGCAGGAAAGTCTGTTGTGATCAAATTCGTTCCTGAAGACAATGAAGTCCTAGGAAGTGAAACTGCAAATCTTGGGACTGAATCGGCGACCGAAGAAAACAGCAACGGAAGTATTAAAACCTCCTGTACATTCAATGATATCTGGAAACATGTTGAAATCTTAATGAAAGACAGATGGAACAGCAAGTGGTCCATGCTCAAAGCCAGTGAACTCCATAAACAAATAGGAAATTTCTTCAATTTAAAAACAAGTGTTGAATTAAATAGAAAGGAACAAGTAGCAATATCTAGAATCCGAACTGGACACTGCAAATTGAGTCATATCCACTTATTTAACAAAAGCCCTCCTCCCACCTGCAACCACTGTGACAACTCCACTCTTCTTAATTTAAACCATATAATTAACCACTGTCCTCATTACAACACTCTTAAACAACAAATTCTGCAGGATGACTCATTTGCCTTAATTTTGGAATCCCCTAAATACCAAGAAAAAATTCTTAATTTTTGCAAAAAAATTCAAATATTTTCAGATATATAATAGGTATTAACTATTGTCAATAATTTAGAAACCATGTCAATTTCTGTTAACATAGTTGTTATTATTGTAATTACAACCAAATGTATTATTTAATTGTCGCTAATGACCATCGCTGTTGATGCGACAATAAATAAACTAAAAAAAAAACATTTAAAGCAATTGTACTCACAAATGCATTAAGATATAAGAAATGGAAATATTAACAACTTTAAAAAAATCATTTGTGTTTTTTTTAACAAAAGAATAGTCAGTCGCAAACCAGAAAAGAAACCACAATGGACGTATTTAATAACGTGAAAAAGAAAATTAATTTTTTGGGAGTCGATCGTCCCCTATCCGACGCGTAAGTTTTCTGAGGTACGGTTTTTGTACACATCTTCCACATACAAATGGCATTAGCGTTTTTTTATTGGGCGGCTTATAAGTTAATTTGAAAAATCTGAAAAATGTCCTGGACTTTACATGCTCTAATGTCGCGACATATGTGGTAGTGTAGTGCCTAAGTATGGGGTAAGGTTAGGACAAGGAAGAGAAAGGAACGATTGCGCGTGGCCCGTAGCCCATTTGTTTGGATACTGCTCCGGCGTTCGCCTGGTGTTGGTCGGAGTAACCGCCGGCTGCTCTAATCGGTAGTTTTCTGTGGTTTCTCCGATCAACACCAGGCGAATGCCGGAGCAGTACCCTACCAAACGGGCTACGCGCAATCGTTCCTTTCTCTTCCTTGTCCTATCCTCTCCCTTTACACACACACCTACACTGTGACTTTACAATCTTATTTTTGAAGGATATTTGAAACATATTGCCTGCTAAATGAATAGGCGTGGCGCGATCCTCCTCAGCTGGCAGCGTTCTGCTGCTGCGAGGTCACGCTGCAAGCTCTGAGGACGACCGCTACAAAAAGATCTTAAGTTTAAATAAATATTTGATACCGGATAACATCTTTTTTTAATTTAATTATTAAAAAGTATCTATAAAATCAAGATATTCTAAAGACCTACTACATCCTCCTTAATTAGCTGTAAAGCAGGTTCCAACATTTCTAAATTAAATATTTATGTTTTTAATTCAAATATTGTATGCCTTTTTCCTGAAGGTCCCTTCCTGAGTATCCTTAGTTGTTATTGTTTATATTTTAAATATTACTGTCTTCTACCATTGTTCATGCATGATGAAATGTAATTACACAAAATTGTATACTATGTATCATAAAAACCCTTGAAAGGCATAATAATGTCGAACAAGGAAATAAAAGCTATTTAAAATATTACCTGTTGTTAATAAAGGGACTTGCCCAGATGAAGTTGTAGAATGCATAAAGGTATTAGTGATTTTAAGGTAGTCTAATAGTTTCAACTAACAGAAAACATGAAGCCCATTGCTGGAAATATAGTATTCCCAATGATCTTTTGGGTGTGGTTGAGGGGAAAATTAAACCTAATAGTATTAGGGTATTTATTTTACCGACAGCTCCCCGCGAAGTTGTTGAAAAACACTATTTAATAATCACAGATACATCGAAACATCTGAACATATAAGAGAAGTTTTATTTGCGTAAGAGGTCAATTTTAGCAACGAAAAATATAAAATGAACGAAAGTAATGCGAAAATCCTTGAAAACACCCTGGAGACATAATATGTTCAAGTAGTCCCTTGCTGGCCCGGTATTCCCGTCAAATGGTACTCAAAAAGGACAAAAAAGCGGAAAATTTTGGTGTAGTTTTGATATTTGGTTCCTATATGCTTTTTGAGTCGCTGATAACGAATATCATGTTTACCAAAAAACCTTTTGCCGGTAAACACTTTTTTATTTCAAAAATGTGTAAAAATCACGGCTTCTTACAGTTTGTTCAAAATAACTCAAAAGCCATCAATTTTTCGTAATTAATGCTTCCTAAATGTAGAAAAGAAAATATAATTACCTGATAATTACCTAATAAACCTTCTGTCGTCAATTTACGGTTTAGCCGTGAGAGCATCGCGAAATTTGATGATATAAGCGAAACACATGAAAATCGGCAATTTTGCCAATTTATCTCAATATAACTTAGAAACTATCCATTTTTCGTAAATATTAACCCTACGTGAAATGAAAGAGGACAAAATTGTCTACATTTTCAGAAATTTGCATATTTTGTGTTCAAGGTTTTCTTCTGGGATCAAAGGTCTCCCCAGTAGTGAACAAAATATACCTGGATGTTACTGGGAAAACGGCACTTCACTTAACATTCCTCACTCGCTAACTTAATGTAATTTACAATCAATGAAGTTGTGTACAAATAAATAGGGCGCTTGTTAATCAGTTTACATTTTAATTGAAAAAAGGAAAGTGGGTAATTAATAACGTGAAAAAGAAAATTAATTTTTTGGGAGTCGATCGCGCCTTACCCGACGCGTAAGTTTTCTCAGGTTCGGTTTTTGTACACATCTTCCACATACAAATGGCATTAGCGTTTTTTATTGGGCGGCTTATAAGTTAATTTGAAAAATCTGAAAAATGTCCTGGACTTTACAAGCTCTAATGTCGCGACATATGTGGTAGTGTAGTGCCTAAGTACGGGGTAAGGTTAGGACAAGGAAGGAATAATCGCGCGTGGCCCGTAGCCCATTTGTTTGGATACTGCTCCGGCGTTCGCCTGGTGTTGGTCAGATAAATCACGGAAAATTACCAATCAGGGCAGGCAGCCGCTAGAATTCTCGTCCGGACAGCGACTGAATTCGACCTAGCTGACAAGCCAGTGTCGAAAATCCTACTACTGTCGGGACACGAACACTAAGGTCTCCCGGTCAGAGGCGCTGCAGTCGTTGACAATCGACTTCAGTTGATGCCCTGAGCCATCCAACCCGGTAATATTTGTTGGTGTTTGATCCAAAATTATAGTTAATTTTGTATGGTTTGTGTTTCGATGTTTCTCGGTGTGTATGTTGAATAAAGTGCGTGATCATGTGTAATCATTGTTTAATACGTTAACAGTTCACGCGCCGTTTATATTCAATTGCGGAATTGTGCTTAACCTTACTTTTCCGTTTCGAAATTCCAATGTACCAGGCAGCAAGAGCTATCACTGTGGCGATAGCAAGGTTAATTCGTTTAGTTTTCAAAAGACATTGAGAAAAGAAAATTGCGGTCGACTGTGATTCATTAGAGTGACACAAAATATAGCTGTGTGCATAAACATTTTGAAATGAGCATGCCATCTCTAGATTTTGTGAAACGAGATCATGTATATTGTGTAAGGTTTTGACTGATGATGCGTACCCATCATTTTTCCCAAATCAATCACCCTACTAAACAAAATTACTTTCTCCTGAACGAATACCTGCTCAAAGTAGTGCTGAAATGGAACACCGAGGAAAATTTAAATTCAGAACATTGTGTGGGAAAGGTAAAATTCTACTTTTGCTCTTTTTATTGAACATTTGAACACCTAAGATTTTTCACAACTTTTTGTATCGTGCAGAAAAAGACAGTGTTTTGATTGAGAAGTAAACCCAGCGTATACGTGTTCTCATGCACCTTAGACATTTCCAAAGATCTTCTAAAATACGTTTTTCACCATAAGAACATTGTTTATAATGAAGAGTTTGAATAAGCTACTAATATAACAATCTGAAATGCACTAAATGGAACATATTTGATTGTTTGATATCGTATCACATTTATATTAATTTTCAGAAGAAAATCTAAATTCATAGAAAATAATCGAAAAAGAATTACAAAAATTATTAAACAAATTTCTGAGTATGTTGAAATTATGTCCAGTATGCTGATCTTTCCAGACAGGAAATCAATCATTATTAACAATTTACAGTTTTTAAAAAGGCTGTTTGAACTCCTCTCAATGCCAAAACACAAATATTCACTAAACATGTTTGTTTTATCTGCCTCAGTATTTTCCAAATTTTAGTATCTTATAAACACTTTTAGAGATAAAGATTTAAACATAGAAAAGTTCATTTTCTCCCTGAAACAACGTGTGACATGAAGTCAGCCATAATAAAACGTTTATTTTTTACTGGGTGTACAATTTTACAAAATGGTGATGGCTGTATTAGTTGTAACAGCAAGTTAATACAAGTTTGGAGTTTTCCTAAATTGTGAAAGCAAAAGCAAAGGGCGTGTACCGATTCAGCGCTTCGGTCCGAAGGATCGCGCGTTCGAGTCCCGTCGTGGGCAGGTTGTTTGTCCCTTGTCCCTCATGTATGTGTTGTCGCAGAAGGCCTCGCGTTCTGCTGACCCCACGACAGAGGAGCCTGCAAATGTCTAGTGTATGATCAAATATGCGTCCCATTGGGATGTAAAAGATAACTGGCAGTTGGTTGGATAAGAGTCCAGGAGAAAGAAATGAAGAAAAAGTGTAAATTTTGTATCATGTACAACGCTATGTGTAGCGACTCCGGCTCGAAAGATAAGTTCCCCTAATTCCAGGTGCTATGCCAATATCTCTAGACTGCCTTGCACTAGCCTCGAGGTACAGTATTGTTAGGCGAAAATGCATTTAGTTATCGTGAACAGGTTAAAAGTTATGAGGGTAGCCCACCGTATGAATTGAATGAATATCGACATACCTAAAAACGCAGTCTGTAAATACTCAATACACCCTATTGTAGTGACGACGGCTGCCACAAATTACGTTGCAGCAACCACCCGTTGCCGACGACGAGCCTACTCTAGACCCCACGCGACTTGGGAACTGCTCACTTCAGTTACACAGATTTGATCCATCACTAGTTGGAAATTTACCTACTATTATGTAGACACCTGCAATGTACCGGATAATGTTAAGCTTCTCTTCATCTGACGAAGATAAAAATATAACCATATATTTATTGCCAATTGCCATCACTATTACCAATAAAACCATATTATATATTGCTATCATCTGTTCAGTGAATATTTAATCACGTTTCACATAATATCTTGATGGTTTTGGTTGTTTTGATTTTTTTCTCTTCTTAAACTTCACTTTTGAAAGTGCATAAATAATTTCAAGTGCCGTATTTAATACACAGTAGTTTATAGAATTCAACGGTAGGAATAGGTTGTTCGTAAGTATTACTTTCTATCTTACTGCTTGGCATTTATTTTTAAATTTAGTGTCAAAATTATGCTTTGGATTTAAAAACATTATAAAAAGCATAGGTATTATTTAATTTTTTCCCATCAAGTCTAGGTTCATTACAGAATCGTAAGTCGAATGGAATGAGAATCGAATGGATGAGCGGATATAGTTGTATTGTGCATTACTAGTTTTTTCTTGTCTGGAATTATATTTTTACACCGTAAAAAATCAAATTGACGGTAAGAACGTAACAAAATTTGTCTACAAATTTCAACTGACTTTGGCTCAGCCAGGCTGCTGTAGCAGTTTTTCATATCCAACCATTGTAGAGGTTTCTTAACTCAAAATCTAACAGTACATTTTATACACCCGTGTCCACTAATGAAGAATGGCAGTCAGAGGAAAGCTTAAATAACATGAATGAGAAGTAATACAAAAGTACATGACAAAAGCTTGTTTGAATTAGTTATTAACTCAACTATAATTATTAAGAAGGTTTTTTTATGTAATTGAGATATTAATAGCGCTGATTTACTAAAAATAATTTAGTTATGTCTCAATGAATAACTAATGGTTTTATTTATTATCAGAGACGTATCTAGATATTCAGGCGCCTAAGGCAATCATAAAATTTGCACCCCTGACAAGATACTTCAAATTAGAGTTGTGGTTATTTCTTTTAGCGGGTATACTCTCAATAGCGTCCCTTGAGAGTGGCGCCCATGGCACATGCCATGTCTACTATACCATAGATACACCTCTGATTATCATCTTCACATATTTCAAGGAACCAATAACTAACAGTAGTTAGATATTGTATATAAATCCTTTTGGCCCAATGCTGGATTGGAAGTGTTCTGAAGAGAGGTCGCAGCTTGTCGGGAGAGCAGTGGTGAATGGGAGGTATCCTTCCGCCTCGCGTCAGTGCAGTTCGTTTTCGAACGACCAGTCAGTCGCCAGACCTGCGCAAAAGAAGCGGAGAAAGACCGTTTAAGTTCGTGGATAAAATTTTTGCGTTTCGTTGTCCTGAATCGCTGTCGTGCATTCATATTTTTGTTACTGGCGAATTGTGGTGTGTGTGAAACGTTGGTGATGATTGGGAAAAACATTTAACTAGAAACAATTTGAAGAATTCATCCAAATGAATTCACCAGTGTTTGAAGGTAAGATTACAAATAATTGCCGCAATAAAGAGATTTTGCTTTTAATATATGTGTATTGAAGGAATGATTTTTTCGTCACTGTACATTTTAATTATTTACATACAGGCGAATCTGTAACGTGTGATAGGTATTTACATAATGTCGTTTAATCACTTATTTGGAAATGAGTTTTTACAAACTGCTTATCTTGAGGCATGTTTATTGGGAAGTAAAAATTGTTAACATGAATGATAACGTGGACGAGCTCCTTACTGTCGCGGCTGCGTTGGGTTGTCCGTCACCGCGAACCAGCGCGTCGGCGACTAACGGGCGGGCGCTGAGGAACGACGTGCCCGAAATAACTCCGTATCGAATAAATTGGGGCCTTTCGCCTCTGCCGCCCAACTTTCCGCCGCGCGCCCGGCGCTGAGGTCGGCTCGGCCGGCGGCGGCGGCGGCGGCGGCGAAGGCCAGTGCGCGCGGGGGGAGGAGATTGCGGAGCGGCCCCGCACCGCTGCCGCGGGGCGCGCAGCCTCCAGCGAACGACGGGGGCGGGGCGGGGCTCGGGTCGGGGCGCGGAGCAGGGCGCAGGGCACGGGGTGGGTCGCGGGATGGGGCGGGGAGCGGGGCGAGGCAGGGCAGGCGGGGATGGATGCGGGGCGGGGAGTGAGCGGGAGGCGGGGCGGGGCTGGGAGGGGCGGGGTTTGGCTGAGCGGGGCGCGGGGCGGGGCGCGCGGGGCGGGGCGGGACGCGGGGCGGTGTGCGGGGCGGGCCGCGGGGCGGGGCGCGGGGCGGGGCGCGGGGCGGGGTGCGGGGCGGGGCGGGGCGCGGATCGGGGCGCGGGACGGATCGGGGCGCGGGATGGGGCGGGGAGCGGGTCGTGGCGGATGGGGCGGGGAGCGGGCGGGCGGGCGGGAGGGGCGGGGCGGGTCGCGGGGCTGGGAGGGAAGCTGTGAGAAGTAGGCTCTTCCGGGGGAGCGCCACTTACAATGGCGTCTGACGAGGCTGCTGAAAGCGCCTCAACACACGCAGGCAGCCCCCGCCGCGTCTCCGCCGCCGCCGCCGTCGCGCAAATCGTTGGCAAATTATTTAGAAATCCAAAAGCCAAATAGCGTCGCGAGGAAGAAGAAAGGGCCTGCACCAGACGGCGAGGGGGCGAGCAGTGGCGAGGTGACAGCCGTTTTGGCTCCACTGAGTGATTTTCCTTTCGCCACGAAAACTGTTCCGCCGATGCTCTGTGGCGGCTAAAAGCCGATGATGGCTGCCAAAGCGATTTGCTTTGGAGAAGTTGGTGGCGCGGGGCGGGGGCCGGGAGAAGGAGGCGGAGAGATCTCCCGAAATGCCTCCTGCCTGCTGAGTGCTGCACTCAGGGCGGCCAGCGGGAGAAAAGGGCGAGCGCGCGCGAACAAGACCTGCAGATGCCGCGGGCGCGGGAGGGCGTGGGGCTTCTTCGCCGTCTTGCGATGGCGTTTGCGGCGCTGCGCGAAACCCCGGCCCGGCCCGGCCCGGTACGCCCCCCCCCGCCCCGCCCAGCCCCGCCCCGCCCCGCCCCCCCCTCCCCGCCCCCCCCTCCCCGCCCCGCCCCGCCCCCGCCCCCCGCCCACGCCCCCCCGCCCCCCCTTGCCTCCCGCCCCGCCCTGCCCTGCCCCGCCCCCTCTGCCCCGCCCTGCCCCGCCCCTCCCTCCTCCCCCCCCCGCCCCGCTCCCCCCCGCCCCCCCCCCCGCCCTGCCCCGCCCCGCCCCGCCCCGCCCCCTCCCCAGCGTGCGCTATTTGCGCGACCGCCGGCGACGGCTTCCGGAAGAAGCCTCGGCGCGCGTTGCTCATCGCCGCCGGCGCAGCGCCCTCATTGCCAGCCTCCCTCGCCCCTCCCCCAAGAGAGCTAGGGCCACGCAAAGGCACACGTGTTCTCCTACCGTCCTATTCTTCCCGGCGTCTCTCAGAAAATACATATCCTCACACTTCCTCAGGTTTTTGACCCCTAAGAGTGGAATTGAAATATGACTTTAAGAACATATTAGACCAACCTGATGCAAATTTGTAGAGAAAAGCATCGAATAGTTTTTCATAAAATATCGTTACAACATTTTTGTATCAACACAATTTTAGCATTTTCACAGATAGTTTTGGGTTTTCGAGAAACTTAATCAGAAATCATTCAAAGCACTTGTACTCACAAATGCAATATTGCGTATAAAATTGTCCGCAATGCAACAATTAAGGACGTGGGAGATACTTCAAAAACATTATATTTGTGTGAGTTGTGCCGTATTTGAATAAAGGTAGTTTTTAATATTATCCAATTTACACTCAAATTGTGCCAAAAACTTCTAATTTTCTTAAAAACACAGGACCTTAATTAAAGACCTAATTGTGAAAAACAAACTTAATTTGAAGAAACAACCTCCTTCTTCTACAATGTAGTTATACAAGGGTGTCTAAAAACTTTCAAACATTGTAGTTTTCAAGTACATTCAAGCATGTAGCAATACTATGTAGTAAATTTCTTCCTCTAACATTTGTGTGATCTGAATCCACGTTTTATGGGTCCTTATGCAACCTTTAACCGCCTGTCACAAACACTGACTGCCAAACTGTAAGCATAATTTTCACCAAATTCATTTTTCCCTACCAACGTGGATGATATCGCGGTCTCTTTTGTTTGTAATTCATTTTTTAATTTTGGGGGTAATTTACTTGAAACGTCAGGGACAATTCAAACAAGAACAGTGGAGTACCCTTCATAAGATGGAATTTCCTATGCCTTCTTATTATTTTATTCATATCTGTCGAATTTTCATTTCTATTGATTCGGCTCTTCTCATTTGATCTTTAGACTCCAGCAATCACTTTCATATAGCAAACCGATAATACTTTTGTTTTATATAGTTACATTATTGCATTTTTTCTATCTTTATTTTTCAATTTACGTGCTATTACGCTTAAAAAATGTCTGTATTTATTTAATTTTACTTCCAGGTCACCATTTTTTGAGTACGTTAATTTGTATTCCAGGTAACTGAATGTGTTAATATATTGTATTATATTAATGACAAGAACTATTTTCGTGTTTAGTGGTTCTTAGTCTAGTCATTCGTCATTAATAGTTCATATCATTTGAAAGACATGATTTTTGTTTTATCTATGATTTAAATATTACAAAAAATATGTCTCAGCTTTATATCTCAATTTATGTAATTGCGATTCTAATATCCTTGGGGTAACTTCCTGACAGATCTGTATTCAAATTTTACTCATTCATGATAAGTATTAATTTTCATCCTACCGGTATTGTGGCAGTTAATTTTGTTGTCCCACTCAAAGAATGTATACTAGCGATGTTGTATGGTGTACAGAGGAAACAAACATACGTAAGATTTCTTTTTCATATCTTGTGATTACTTTCATTTCCTGTTGTCCTTCGTCAGAACAGAAGTGCATTTTTTGTCTTTTACCCTCACGGAAACTGTTCGTAATACGCAAATTTAATTTGGCATCAAGCGCAGGAGATGGAAATCTTATTGCCTTGCCAACTAGGTCAGAAAGACGTTTTAAACACGAGAAAATAATTTGCAGTGGAAGCTCCTTAAGCCTCTCCGTGAATGCGCCCGCGAGTAATTTTCCTGGGGAGATTCGAGCAGGGGATTTGAGCTGGGAGGCACAAGGCGGCGGCGCACCTCGGGAGCTGCTCTCCCGCCCCCGCCGCCCCCGCCGCCCCCGCCGCCCCCGCCGCCCCCGCCGCCCCCGCCGCCCCCGCCGCCCCCGCCGCCCCCGCCGCCCCCGCCGCCCCCGCCACAGTCCGCCCAGAAAATATAGCAGCTTCTAACTTGCCTGCGAAGGCGGCTAGACCTTCACTTCGCGCAGCGATGTCCTTTAATAATAATAATAATAATAATAATAATAATAATAATAATAATAATAATAATAATAATAATAATAATATTGTTGCAGATAGATGGCTTTTTTCAAGTAGTTTTGGACCATTTAGGATCAATTTTACGAGGAGACGAGGAATTAAGACATTTTTATTTTATATATGTTTGTTGAGCTTTACGTTTCGCACATTTGGCATGCGCCTTTTCAAGAGCAATATATTTTTGTCTTTTATCAATATTGCTCTTCAACTGATCCATTACATCTTTTGTCATGAATTTTCAATTTACCTTGCGAGGGAAAATGTGGACTTCTTCTTCACTTAACCCTTTTATTCGATGTTCATGTAATGTTTTCTTAGGTTCCTTGTGACAATCTGAACCGGACAGCCAGACGCACGCGCGAGTCTTTTGCGAGAGGTTCGCGCGGTTTTGCGAACGGTTCGCAAGGGTTCGCGCGTCAGAGCTCGCTTCCGCGGAGGGAATCTTCTGTCGCGCATTAGGGCCATTTGCAATGGCAACCTTAACGCCGACGTGAGGATATTCTTTCAACGTAAATGTGGTCGCACCATTCAATGTGCCCGTGTACGTAAACAATCATCGATATATTAACATATCCTGTGGAGGGGAAGTAAATCCGGCTGTTTCACGCTCTAGTTTTACTGCGTGTAAAGATCCTCGTGCCTAAAAGAAGCCTCTGAGCTAAATTCAAATCGTCAGTTTCGTCGCCCGAGTAATACCTTCTTTCGCTGCTAGATGGTCAAAGGAGCAAATACTCGGCACAAATCCTGTGGACTATCGAACGATAATAGTGTGGTAAGTAAAAAGTACGCGATCATGCTAGAATGACCATGGTTTCTTGTACCGTACGTGCAAAAAATGGTTCTGTTGAGTCATTTATGAGCGATAGTGAATGAAAATGTATGCTTTTAACAAACCACATTAGCTGTTAACATCTTCGAGTATATTATTAATTTTCCATGCGCGTAGAAATCGAAAGAAAACTATGCAGAATCCCGGCATGTGGGAGATGTCTGGAGTTTCGCTACCTTCCCAACAACTCAAACTAACTGCAAAACTAAAAGCAATGAAACAGTTTGGATTGTGACTGAAAAATGCAAATATTTGATTGTGTTATTCCGACCACTCTTATATGGCGCGTACCATCTGAATTCTTAAACTCAGTTTGTCACTAATTACGGCAAAACTGACGTGAGATGGTTTCGTAGGCTTCCGCGGCCGGAGTCATTAGCTTCTTGGCTGTCCGGGATGAGCCGCGTCTCAGTGGATGAAGCTATTTCGGCCATCTTGTTGTGATTTCTTTAGAGCTACACTGCGGGCTGTATAGCTCATCCCAGACAGCCAAGAACCCAAAGCTGACGTGATGTGACAGCAAGGTTCCAATGAAAATGCCGTTCTCCATTTAATATTTGTTATTAACATCTTGCGTTATGGAACAGCAACCTTTCTTATATTCTTCTTATGTGACGGTCAGCGATTAGGACTATTATACCCTAGTCCGTGAATTCGAGTCCGAGCGAAGTGGAATTTTAAGGGGGAAAATCGTTCGTATGGTTTCCTGTGGAGGGGAAGTAAATCCGGCTGTTCCACGCTCTAGTTTTACTGCGTGTAAAGATCTTCGTGCCTAAAAGAAGCCTCTGAGCTAAATTCAAATCGCCAGTTTCGTCGCCCGAGTAATACCTTCTTTCGCTGCTAGATGGTCAAAGGAGCGAATCGAAATTTTCTTTGTCAGAAGGAAAAGCAGGCCTGGTGGATTGAGTGTCGTCACGTATAATAAGACATCATTGAATTGAATGTAAAGAACTGTTGTACAATATATATAAACTATGTCATGGCAGTTCTCGTGAAGACTTTTTTTAAAATATTTAATTTATTGAAGCGTTACATGCCGGCAATTTATTTGTTGTCCTTATATTTCTTATTGCATTTTACATCTTGGAAAACAATTTTGTGTGGGTTTGTTCAGCAGCATTTTTGCCGGAGCTGCTACCACTGGTTATAAGTACTGAAAATTCGTTGGTTCTTGCTATGGCACATGAAAACGCGTTGTGATCAAACCATGTTGACGTAAACGTGAAAGCAATGTAGTTCGCGCACTGTAATGGTTACGTAAATGTGTGCGACCAAGTTTACGTTCACATTCACCATTATGAATGACTGCTTGGAATAACATAATAGCAGTTAGCTTTTGCGTTCACATTAAGTTAAGGCTTAAGTTTCATTGTGAATGTGGGTCTGGCGCGTTTGCGCTCGCCGGCCCTTCGCAGGTAGCACTCGCGCAGATGAAAGTGCGGTTTCTTCCCCCTGGCTGCGCCCTCGCCGCCCCTGAGCCGCCCAAAGCGGATTACATTGCAAATTAATCACAGCAAGCGAATTCATCGTCTTTGGCCTGGGCATTAAGAGAGGCGATACAACGTCCCGCTCGCTCCCCCGATGAGCCTTCTCCCTCGACCTTCGGCCTCACGGCGCGGGGAGGCCCTGATGAGCCGCCCGCACACACAGGCGGGGCTTCCGCCTCCGCGTGCCCCGGGCGGAATGAGGCGGGTGGCGCATAAACCAGCAAATAATGCGCTCCTCAACGACACGAAATTGCCTTCTTTTGTTCAGAACGGGGATCGTAATTTCGGTAAGATGTTATCGCTACTGCAGCATATTCACTCTCGATATTGATACGAGAAATAATCTCCCTAACGCGGAAAATCTAACAGGAAATAAATGAAGTGAAATTGTCTGATTCCTCACCGCATCTACTAGCGAAGGAGATTCTGGCGTCTTTACGAATGCAATCAGAAGGACTGGCGTCTACTGCTGGCATTTAAAATTAAAATTTTCTCAAAATGAAAAGTAACACATATTAATCAATATCAAATCAGTCAAAATAAAACATTTCAAAAAAAAGACATTTCATAAACAGGAATCTAACACTACAAAGTACAAAATAAAAGTGCATGACCTAAGAAAATCATTTAATATAAAATAATTAAAACCAAACATCCCGGATTAATTATTACACAGAATATTTACTTTCTCGGCTATTAGGTATTTGTTTAATCAAGATTCAGAATTGAAACACTGCAACTGAAAGTAGTGATTTTTCGCCAGAAAAACTCTTATTGTGAAGCCCTGAAATCAAAGTTTATAAAAGGACTTATAAATAATACCAACCCCTATATCGTATTTGAGTAACTGCGAGTGACCTTCCGTGCGTCCGTCACTCACGGTTAGACCAATTCCCGAGCACCAATCCAAACATAATGTGACATTCGACGCGTCTCGGCCTCCTGGTGAAGAACTGATAATTTGGTTTGAGATCCAGACAGAACATTCGAAGAAATTTTCAAATACGTGTTTTTGCGCACCGACTCTGGGAATTAAACCAACGCCACCTGAATAGATCTACGTAGGTGGCGAGATGACAGCACTGGTTGTTGGCATCTCTAGCGCCAAAATGAATCGCGAACTGGCAATTGAATAGCTGTTTTGAAGTTATTCAAAAGAAGTGAATTGTTTTATCCGTTTTTGATAATAAATTTGCAAAAACTAATGTGCTTGTTAACTTATTAAATTTGAAGACGTACAAGCAAATATGGAGAAAATCAGATGAGTGAGGAATGCTAGGGAATGAAGCATATCCTTATTCGACGTTTCTCATTTACGATTTTAATCGTGCAAATACTGATTTTCAAATGAATGTGACGAACTTATCCTTATTAAACGTTATTAACATCTTATTCACGTAAACAACCAAAACAGTCGCCTTTTTATGTTTATGTAAATTCGCCTACAAAACGACTAATAGAGCAATTGCAGACGTAGAAGTGAACACAAGCCGGACAGAGTTAAATTTGAGACAAATCTTTAAGAATTAAGAAACAAAAATATGGAAGTGTGAAGCAAATTCGTGCAAGAATCAAATGTAGTTGTAGATGATTTTGTGACAGAATTTTCGGAACTAATTGAGAATGATCATATAGTATCATTAGAGAATAACACAGAACAGCTTACAGGTGATCTTTTATGTCCATTTTTGTGCATATTAACAAAAAACGTAAAAAGCGTAGCTGTCCTAAATTCTATTTGCATTGTCTATACCTGCAAGTGTTTTTTTTACGGTGATGGCAATTTTGAAATTGCAATATTACCAGTTCATATCCTGTATGGAGGTAACATGCAAGGCTATTGGATGTTAGGAATATTATTATAATGTTATAACATTATCAGCTGCTACAATTCATTGGTATGTCCAATACTCTAAGAATTTATTTGAACAAGGCTATGCACGACATTTAGAAATTTTCAATGCATGAATATATTCTTAAAACATTTGCAGCTTCGGCGACGCCCACATTCAGCTAGTATACAGTAAATTACTTCCTCAAACACTTTGTATAAGTTAAAATCTTGTTCGTCGTTTTCCATCAACTACAATATTGAAGATATTGCATTTACTTTCTCATCCATACTTTTTGAAAAGAGTATATTATCATTGTGTGCCGCAAAACAACTAATTTTCCACAACAAATCTGCTCTGACCGGGCCTCGGTAATGAAAAAGTGGATACATTTTGTTTATATTTACAGTATATCATTTCCTCTATCGCGTTGTGAAGTGAAAATCCATGATTTATTGGTCCTTGATACCGAAAAATTGATTGACAATACGACCGTCCGTTTGTGCGACCGCGTCGTCCGTGCGACGTCCGTCCACCCACCCGAGCGTCCGTCCGCCCCTCCGTCTGTCCGCCCCTCCGTCCGTCCGTCCGTCCGCCCGCCCCCCCTCCGATTCTCCGTCCGCCCCTCCATCCGTCAGTGGTCGAATTTTCCCCGTAAAACGTACAGCCGATTTACTCCAAAATTGATATACTCATATTAATTTATAGGAACTCGAGACCCTGCGAGTTTGAAACTGATATTTTGCTTTTCGGAGGTACTTTCCGGAGGTACATGAAGCCTCAATTACTTTTTGAAAATTTTATCATAAATTGCTCAAAATTTTGTTGATTCAAATTTTTCCTCGGATAGTGTAAAGAACGCTCAAAAAGAATGGCGCAGGTTTCATTTTCGTTGATATCCCTGATATTTCAAAAAAATGCATAAGGTAAAAATTGTTTTCGTCGTCCTTCTACAACTACAATATTGAAAATCTTTTCTTCCCTAATAAAATCTGTTGCTGAAAGACAGATTTTGAAATAGTACAATTTTCTAAATTACTAGTTTTTGTCTAAGGTCCTGTTAATGTCCAGTCTAGTTTTCAATAATCTGTATATTATTTTTAGATTTTATTTGATTTCTGATCTTCTAGTAATTTGTTAGAATCGATTGATAACAGATTTACAGTACCCCAGTTGCAAACGGCCGTGAAGGACTGAAAAGTGCTAAAAAATATGGCTTTAGTGTACGCTGTTGTAATGGAAATTGTATTCATAGAGCGATTGTATTAGTACCTCTTTCTTTTTAAACACATTTTAAACAAGTCGGTCCTAAATATAGGAACCGTCTAAGTTTAGTTCGGATCTATCATTGCCTTCAGGGACTCCGACTGGGAGGTCGTAGGCTTCGACCAATGACTATTCCAATCGATGTGCCCGGACACATTAGTCTTAAATCCCATGGAAGATGGTGAAACCGCGTTAAAGGGGCCCAGAAGTACACCATACCCTTCAGGACGAGTGTAATAGCATTGAATGATGTGGAGAGGCATTCCCCTGAACCGAATGGAATAAAACGCTTCTGATTGCAACGGGCGGCGGCACCCGTGCAGAAAGCGCTATGCTTCGACACCAAACATTCAAGCAACGTGCAACGAAGGGGGGAAAACACAAACGATACCCAGACTAGGGATCATTTCATGCTTCACACTTTCATGTGACAATAATTAACTAGGAGTAATAAGTCGTTTTGAGCGTAATAGCCGCCCCATTTGCCGCGTGAGGGATCTGATCCAATGCGGACAGAGAAGGCGCTAATGGCCGCGAGGCCTCGCGAACGTGACGCGGCGCAAATGTTATTAGCGCGCTCTGAGGGCGCGAGCGGGCGCCCACCCGCCCTCCGCCCTCCGCAGGCCAATTAACCATCTGGCCGAGGCGAGGGCGAGGGCGAGAAACATCTGCTCCGCCCGCAAAATGAGCCCCAGGCTGCTCGACGCGCGGCCCTTCGCGGCCCTTCGGCGCACGCTGACATCTCTTCATCGCATGACGAGGGAATGTGCGGCTGGCTGCTCTGATCGGTAGTTTTCCGTGGTTTCTCCGAACAACACCAGGCGAATGCCGGAGCAGTACCCTACCAAACGGGCCACGGACCGCGCGCGATCTGTCCTTCCACTTCCTTGTCCTATCCTCTTCCCCTTACACACACACCTACACTAACATGCACTACACTACCACATATACCGGGAGACCGGTCGGGAGCTTAGAGCTTGTCGCGGCTGGGGCGGTGCCCCACTGGTGGGAGAGTCTTGGTTAGGGGGAAACCCCACTAGCCGACGATAGGTCGGTGCCGGATCTCGCCATCCAGCGGGGAAAGATCACCGCCATCTCCTAAGAAAAAACATGCACTACACTAACGGGACTAATGACCAAAAAAGTTGACGCGCCCGGAAACACGAAAAAACCAAACCAAACGAGGGAATGTGAGTGCTACAACAACACGTTGTACACGCAGCCGTTAACTCAAGCGGACGGAACGAAATCATGAACGAGCAAACACAATTCTTCTTGTTGCATGTGATGCATGTTTCTCCGCTGATGGGGTGCAAATCTGTATCACGTACCTGATGCTCCTGTCAGCGAATTACTTTTCACCTTTCGCCAGGGACGTTTGCGATGCCGCGACGCAACATTCGGAAATGCGTTCAAGGTCTAGAATTCCGTTCACTATGAAGAGATTTTTTTTTCCTAGGGCTTTTATTCAGCCGACAGCCGGTTGCCCTTTACGTCCCGAAGGGACGCATATTCGACCATACACTAGACAAACACTTGCAGGCTCCTCTGATCTGGGGTCAGCAGAACGCGAGGCCCCCCGCGACAACACACACACACAGTCAAGGGACAAACAGCCATGCCCAAGGCGGGACTCGAACCCGCGACCCTTCGGACCGAAGCGCTGAGTCGGTACTCGCTCTTAGCCACCTCGGCCATCCAGGTCGGCCTATGAAGAGATGCTGGAATGAAAAGGCTGCTTAGATAAATTCACTGGATTTGAGGAAAGAAAATCGTAATCTTCAGGTTATGCTACGTTCGACAGAATAGTCAGCGTAGGAAAAATGGAAACAATTCACGGAATATACTAAAGGATTAATAAGTATATGTTTTAATGCTATTAGTTAACATTTAACAGAATTTTATAAAAATAACTCTTGAGTCGTAGTTTGGAAGTTGTCAGCCACAACGGAGCACCATCCAAGTACGAGGCCGGAATCTGTAGGATTTAGCCTTGTAAGGTTCAAACGATTTCGCCGCGTAGTTCTAGCGTAGTTCACTTTATAAATTGCCCATATGAATCGCCATTTTATTTAAAAGGGTAAAAGCGCAAAATATATAAAGTTAGGCAATTCACCACATGAAGGAGAAAATTGATTGTTGCTCTCAACATAATACGGATTGCAATGAACTGAATTTGATACTAATAGTGCTAAAACAGCACATTCTTTCTTGCATTATTTCTAAATTTGTCGGTTTCGATATTTCAGAGAGTTGAACGATAATGAAACCTATGCCATTCTTTTAAATGTTCCTTGTTCTAACCGTGGAAAGAAATGGAGTAAAAATTTGAGATATTTTATAATTTTCATTAACTTCAAGCGGAGAGTCCGCGAAAACTAGTTTTTAAGAAACTTATTCTAGACTTTTTTTAAAGGTCTGATATTGTCGAACAGACTTCCTTTAAAGCAAAAATATCTACCTTTAAATTTGTAGTCATGGAATGTTCCCCCGAGTTCCCCGGAAATGAGGCAAGCGCCAGTGTTGTACCGTTGTTTGATATATACAAGGAGAAAATTAAAGAAAAAACTTGGAGCCGTTTTTGAAAAAATAAATGTTTTCAAAAAAATTAAAATTGGCTATATTTTGCACAAAATTATGCGACAACTACTCAAATTTTCGAAAAAGTGTACATTACGATATTTAATTATGTCTTAACGAAATAAATGTGTAGCGGACAGACGGACCTGCATCATTTTTTAAAGCGTCTTTTATAGTATCCGTGGACAAAGGTTAATCAAAACATTTGAAGCCATTTGTGGGAATATTTGAAAATGTAATGAGACTTCGTGTAAAGTAACTCCAAAAATTAAAATACCCGTTTCAAACTCAGGATTACGTTAAAACCTTCGTTTTAAACTTCAGAATCTCGAGTTCTTTTAAATCGATCTGGGTATTAAAACACTTCCTTCACTCAAATTAACTCCGTGAAATTAGTGCTGACAATATTTAAGGCCGACGAGATAAATAAATAGTTACAAATACCTGCTAAACCCAAACAATTGCATCGCACAAAAGGAAGAGTGAAAAGGTTACAACAGAAAACTACTACATTCGAACTCTACCGAAAATCGAAAATTCAAAGTTATTGTTTTATGTCGTTAGGTACATATTTTCCAAGGCTGATGAAATAAAGAAGAAATCTTTCTTATTTCCTTCCTTACAAATTCTGGAACAATTCAGTCGCTATTCCTTGTAAAATCATACTGAGTTATGAAAATGTAATTCGAACGTTCGAAAATTTAAATGTAATCATAGAATTACCATGATCTCTACAAGTACAATGTTTGTAATGAACCAAAGCAAGAAATTCTGCAATCGCTCCTTGCACAAAAATGAAATATACCACAAATAATTATAATCAGTGGATATTTTTGGAAAAAAGGACAGTAGTGAGTGTAGTAGATGAGTGTTAGGCATTGCGATTATGTACACTCACTAATCGTTGTATTTAAGAAAGACAATCTTTGAACTTCAAAAAATTCGCAATCTTTTCTTCGCCTACTCACGCTACGAAACGTCGGCTCTTTTCGGTAGATCAATTGCAACTCGCAACACAATGAAGAAAACAACGAAACGATCCAGACCAGCTTCCAACTGCATGTAGTAAGTCTTAGAAGTAACGTTAAATAAGCGTTCATTCTACTAATTGTAAGATATTAAAATTTAGTGTTTACTATAAAACTGGTTAATAATTTTTGGCGGCAACACATTTGGAGCACACTACTTTCCATTTAATTAAACACACACACAAATATACTTACACACACACACACAAAGATTACATTTTCAGATAGTTAAGGAGGATTAAAAATGTCTTAGGTTAGCATGAGTGTATTCTCTGTGGTTGTCTGTAATTCTTACCTATAAGGTAAGTTGCTGTAGCTGGGGATTCTGGTAGTATATAATAATTGTTTTTTGAAATTTTGATAATAAAATCTTGAAAGGATTCTATTTTTAATTCTCTGTGTTGCTATTCATTGCTTATGAACCACGAAGCTTTGGTAATTTTTCTGAGGCACTTATTTCGTGTAATCTGGAGTTTGTTCATGTGGCTATGGGCTGCTTTTATGCAAACGAGGTTCGCGTAGGTTAGTGAGAGTCTGATTACTAATTTGTATATTATTTTACCGCATTAAATACTAAATGTAGATTTATGATTTAGAATGGGATAGAGTTTTATAATTTTTGAGTATGTTTTGTTTACTGTGTTTGTGATATAGTATTTCCATGTTAATTTTGTGTCCATTGTGAGTCCTAGGTACTTAGCTAGTGTTTGGTTTGGTCGCCTTTGTATGAGTGTGTTTTGGATGAGTGTAGGGAGAGGTAATTTTAGCTTACCAAGGGTGAAAATATTGTGATTTTGAAGCGTTCATTTGAATTCTCCATTTTTTAGTCCATTTCGAAATTGTAAGTAAGTCATTTTGTAATTGGTCATGTGCGCATAAGATATCGTCGTGGGATGTGAATACTGCCGTGTCATCAGCAAACAAAGCAGTTTCTGAGGTGTCTGATAGAGGAGTATCTGATAAATAGATATTCAAGAGGATGGGAGAGAGACAGGATCTTTGTGGAACCCCTGCGTATATTGTATGTTGTTTTGAAAGTGTATTATTTTAACTTAAAAGTTTCTGTTGGTGAGAAAGCTATGAATTATTCTAAATAGATATTGTGGCGTTTCCATTTGCTGTAACTTATACAGGAGACCAGTAAGCCAAATAGTGTCGAAGGCCATTGCTATGTTCACGAAAATTGCTAGTGTGCGTCTTCGTTGGTGGAATGCTGTGACTGTAGATTCGGTTAGGCGCAGTAGTTGGTGGTTAATTGTATGTTTGGATCGGAAGCCAAACTGAAAGTCAAGTATTGTTTTGCTATTTTTAAAAAAAATTAATTAATCTACTTGGTAATAATATTTCAAAAGCGACGGACGGAAGAAGACTAATTGGTCTGTAATTTGATGGGTTTCTTGCATCTTTTCTTGGTTTACAGAAGGATAAAATTATAAGTTTTCCAACTTTGAGGAAATATTGTAATCTTAGAGCTACATTAAATAGTTCAGTTAGTGCGGCTACAGATTTTTTGCTTAATTATTGAAGTTCCTTGATGGAGATGTTGTAAACAGCTGATTTTTTGTTTTAATTTGGGTGGTGTTTATGGAGGTTTCTGAGGGAGAAATAAATGAAGTTGCTATTAGTTCCGTTTGTACTGTTTGGTGAAAATCGTTTATTACCCGATAGAATGAGTATATGTCTGAAATAGAGTTAGGTGTGAATATGCTTTTGAAATGTTCAGCTATTGCTTTGGCTTTATCGGAATCAGTGAGTTGATTTGAGCCGTTGTGTTTTGAGGTTGGTATGATAGATTTCTCTTTACACAGTTTTTTAAATATGGTCCATAATGTCAATAAATATTAATATCTGAGTTACTCACGAAGTAATATTTGTCGAGCATTAAGTGACACCAGTATAACCACACGACGCAAATCATACAGTCAATAGTTTCATATTGAAATGAACCACGGCCATCCAGTAGCTACTATCAACACGACACACTTCTCCCAGGACGAAGCAGTCACGTTTCTCTCAGGACGAATAGTAAATGTTAAAATGAAAATATTAAGACACTTGAATTTTTATAAAGTGTATGGAACGTTGTACGATACTCGTATTGTAATAAGATGTATTACGATACACGTTTCGTAAATAAATATTCTTGTTCAGCTTTACGCATATTCTTTTCTATTTTCTTACATACTAAAATTTTCCTTATCTGTTTTGTATTTGCCCAGTTAAATGTTTTATACTCTTCCGCATTCGGAATTTTGTATTACAGCGGTATTTCATTAGTCAACCGCCCATATTTACGTATTATGGTCGTTTTCAAGTATAGGAGTTGTGAATTAACTGAATGATAAACCAACCTGCTCCGATCCTTGATTACGTAAGTACAATGGTGTCGCAATAGTATTAAATTTCCTTCAAATCCTGGAGGGAAGTGGAAATGCGATTACCGAGGCCCGTGAGCGAGGGGGGAGGGGGGTACGGGTAGTGGGTGGGGGGCGCGTGGCGCCTTAGTCGGCACGCAGCGCGGCGCGGGGGCTGGGCCGAAGGGCGCACGCGATGCCATGGGCTCCCCCCCTCGTCCTTGAGCCGAGGGGCAGTGAAAAGAGATTGCATTCCCCGCTTTCTACTCAAGTGTACTCGACTCCAAATCAATGATATTTCGGACAAAAGTCTAGCAGTTTCTTTGCTGTTGTTTTATACAATATGTTTCTTCTCATTTAATGCAATTTTCACACCAATCTACGCGATAACATTTAGAAGCCGTCTATCCAATGACCAAGTTGAGTTTGGAGTCGATTCCTGAAATATCCCGGGGTTCGGGTGCCACTTCGTTTCTATTTTCTTGCTATTTTCAAATACGATATGTTGTAATGTCTTTGCAACTTTACTCTAGCATACTACATTTCTATTTCATCAAAAACAATCACGCACAATTGTGCTTTTGAAATGTACGATGAATGCATGCTCGTGATTTAGAAATTCTGATGTATTGTTGTATAATTTCTTTCAATACCGACAACACATTTCCTTTCTTAATTAATATCACAAGATCATTCACAAAGTGTACTGGCAATGTTTCTCAAAAAAATTATCCTCTTTAGTTTACACGCCAGGTCCCTTATTGTATGTTTTCATTTGTATAGGTCCTTTCAGTTTATGTAGCAGTCTGGGGATGTCTCCATTCCTCAATTTGCATCTCTGTGCTGTTCGTGAAAGGGCTGACGTTAAGAATCCTCCGGCATTCCCTTGTCCCTTGGGATCCCTCTCCAAGCTCAACAATTGCTGATTTGGTGCAGAACCGCTACTCGAGGGCACTTAGTTATGTTACAGAAAGTGTTAATATAAAATACAACGAATATTTGATGACTGCAAAATTTATGTCAACTGACATACAGAATAATGATTCTTTGACAGTAATCATTTTTTGAAAAATCAAAATATATTTTCATGAAACATTTTGATATTTTATCACACATGTAGGAAATGTGCTAGTGAAACATATTTCGAGTCAGTGTTATTGAAAATGTAGTGAAAGAAAACGAAACAAAAACTGGAAGAAGTGGAAAATACTACGTATAGAAAATATATTTATACAAAATATATTTCAGCATTTTCACAGTTGACTGTTTCTCTGTGAATATTGAACCGAAGTCGGTGCTCTTTGCGCGTGCACGGCAGCGCGAGGAGACTAGAAGTTGGTCCCTCGCTCGGAGAAATATGACGGGAGGAGATCTGCTTCTCGCGGGCTCTTTCTCCGCCGCGCCGCTGGGCGGCCACAAAGCCGCGCAACCGCGCCGCCCCGCCGCGCCACCGGTCCTCCACGCAGCCGAAAACAGCGTCGGGCGCCCCGGACATCCGGCGCCTCTCAATAGGAGCCCAGCGCCGAGGAGGAGAATCCTTCAAAATCCTTTCGCGAAAGCAATTAACGTATTTCACTTTCAAGTATTCCATTAGCTTTTCTGAGGAGATAATCTTGTTAATAACTTGATGGGCGTGGCATTTATTTCCTGTGACGTAGCACGGAGACGAGAGAACAATTATAAAGATCGAACGTGCTGCCATCTCTATTCAGAGAAGAACGGAACCACAGTTGAAAGCATTACGAACCCAACTCAACGCAAGCGACGTAACATAATCAATGTTCTGTCTCTTGTCACAGGAATAAATGAAGCAGTTGCCATTTAATTGTTTCCGTTTTTGCTGTGCACAATTTGTGTCGCACGGGCGCACGGCTCTCGCCGCCGCCTCCTCGCCATTTGGCTCCACTGAGCGTGGCTAAATGCTGTGAAATTGCGATTCAGCAGTGATCAACATCGCTGCCCGGTTCACTGCGTGGCTGCCGTGGGAACGTGGCACCCCCAAGTCAAGGCAAGGGAAGGCAAGGCCGGGCGGGGCGAGACGAGGCGGCTTGGGGTGGCAGGGCAGGGGGGCGTGGGGAGGGGCGAAGTGTGGAGAGGGGCAGAGCGGGTCGGGGCGGGGAGGGGAGGGGTGGGGCGGGGCGGGGCGGAGCGGGGCGGAGCGTGGCGGGAGGGGCGAGACGGAGCGGGGTGGGGCGCGGCGCGGGGCGGGGCGGAGCGGGGAGGATCGTGGCGGGAGGGGAGAGGCGGAGCGGGGCGGGGGGGGCGGGGCGGGGAGGGGCGGGGTGGGGAGGGGCGGGGGGGGGCGGGGCGGGGCAGGGGGGGCGCAGTAGCTGCTGTTGAAGATGTCGCCAGTGGCTGCTCCGTTCATACTTCAACCACCTTGCTGTCTACCCTCAGTTTTAAAATGTCTCCATGGACATAGAAACTCCCTTAACAAATTCATTTATTATAATAAACCTATTACATCAAAACGTTCATAAATTGAATTTTTAGACATACTGTATTGCGTCATTTGTCGTATGAATGAATTACGTGACGGATGACATAACATCCGTGTCTCAAGGTTCCAAGCTACTCTTTATCCAGAAATATAATTCCCTTTCTAATCAATTTATATAACTATTACTCTCCCAAAAAGTACCGAACGCCTTTCTGACGACATTTGCGAAAAATATTCCAATGTCGTAACGTGCATTATTCTTAAGTAGTGCCTAAAATAATGTCGAAAGCTCCTTTGTAAAACGCTACCATACTTACATTTGTCTGATAATTTCTCGATTCTTTTTGTTTTTTTATTTTCTCGTTAAAACTGGCCCTGATTGAAGTTTAATCAGAATGAAGTATATTTCAGGATAAATTCAGTCTTATGAAATGCAAGATGAGGTGATTTGCACTTCAACTTTGTTAGACGCAAAAAACAGTATTTCTTTTCAATGTTGACTAATTAAAAGTATTTGAACGTTTTGACTCTAGTGAACTAATATGACAATCACAGGAAAGTTGAAGATTTTTCTAGACCAATTGCCCATTGTCATCATATGCTCTGTTGTTCTTACTTTCATCTCTTCCATTAGGCGTCGGAAGTTCGCGTCATCCCCCTTCCACCATTTGTAGTGACGTCCCCCGTCGAGTCGCAGCACGCCTGTCGTCCTATCATCCCATTATCTCGGCAGCAAGGGAAATACTCCATTGTGTTCTTCTCTTCCGGGGGGGGGGTCTATGAAATTTAAGTAGCTCCAGCTAATGAGCGTTCGCTCCAACATTCCATTCGGGTGGTCGCGGCCTCCTGGACGTCGCCGCGCTTGGTGGTGGGTCCACGCGCCAACGCATTTCATTTGAAACCATTAAAACCGTCAAAGCCGCCGTTAGATCTTTCCTGCTATGTTTGATTTAACGCTTTTCATGCGGATGGAATAGCCGGAATCAAAAGGACAAGAGAGTTTTACAGAACTTTCGAAATAATTTAGAGAACCTGTTCACAAATTGAATTTATTACTATTTGATATATTATTGTTCAATCTTCCCTTCTAAATTACAGGTAATCACGTTTAAAAATTTTATTTATTTTATATCGTTACATATCTGTTACACGTACGCCGTTTCGCAAATCACACGTTTCCATCTTCAGGAAATGTAAGGAATAGTGTAAATAATGCATTTCTAACAGTTCGAAGAGATGGAAACGAATGATGTCCGAAAAGTCGTACATGTAACAGATATGTAACTATATAAAATAAATATGATTTTTAAATATTGTCAATAATTTCCCAAAGAATATAAAACAATAATATACCAATTTAACTGAACCCACACAATAATTTAAATCTTTCATATTTAATTTAATATTTTTAATTATATACAAACTTCTATTTTTGTATATTTCAATTTACCCTGTTCTGCTTTATAGCGTACAAATGCTTCTTCACTTCCTACAGACGATCACAAGCTTCTCAAATGTTGTTACGGTAACAAAATTTCTGGGTCTCTAAATTCTGTCAAACCTCAAATGGAATATTTATATAACTGAATTCAACACTAAATTAAATTCATTATTTTACGCATTCAAAATTATTTCAAATTCTGTCAACATTAATGCAGATTGTTGCGTATATGTTGAAATGTACATTCCAGCCTGAGTTATAGCATATTTTCTTATCCTATAGTACCCAAACCTTTGGATTGTAGAAAAATATTATACGAAAAATAAGAAAATGACATCCACGTAATTCCTGCAAGCCTCTCTACACTGAGCTTGTAATCTTACCATTGGAATGAAATCGCAACATCTTCAAATCTGATGACGTGTTCTCGACCGGGAAAGTGTGTTTGGTCACTGCAGATTTCTCAGTGTGGCCCAAACGACAGTTCCTCTTGCGTTCGGAGAGACGGGAGTCAATGCTGTACTTCGTTGAGTAGTCCCGATGTACACAACGCCGCAAGAACAGGAAATTCTATAGGCTCCTGCTGACGATAGTGGGTCTCTGGCATCCTTAGCCGATCTAAACAAGTTGCGCAGCTGGGTTGTAGGCTTGAAAATGGAGTCAATGTCGAGTTTTTTTTAGCATTTTCACTATGCTATTGCCATTTCAGTACGGTAGAATGATTTTTTGTTTCCGTATTTTTCGGTCGACGTAAGCGTTCATGAAAGCAAAAGTTACTTCAAACATTGTTTTGTTACGAGATGATGTTCATTTCTTTCTCTACGACCATTTAATAATTTATGTTTCCTGTGGTATATTTAGTCTACGAATGATATTCATTTCACAGCATGCGGATTCCAATTTCGAATTAACGGCCTGTCAACCAATTACGCTGGAGGAATTTTCGGAAATCTCGGGCTGAATTGCATTCTCTCTGCAATTCGAACTTCTTTTGTACTGCAGTAAGCAAATAAAAGATTTCGCAGAATCATGTGCACATTACTCGTATTTCTTAATTCATTCCTCATTTATTTTCAAATGAACCTTGAAAGCTGCAACAAGGGAAATGAAATGTGTACGTTCCCTGAAATTTTCGAAGTAGCAAATTCACTTTAATTATTACCCGATAAATCTATGAAGGAGGATTCTGAGTAGTGGTAGTCGACGTATAAGAAGTGGAGAAGAAGAAGAATAATAGGGAAATTTATTTTGTAAGATAGTTTTCTTTGCTTATGTTCACTAATCTTTGTTTACAATCCTTTGTTGAAATAGAGAAATTCATCACACTTTGTTCATGTAAATCACTGCGTCTAGAAAAAGTGAATCTCCTTCTTTCCATTCATATCATCTCTTTCGTCAAAGCCACTTAGTTCTTCATTCCCAAAACTAAATACAAAAAACTGCTTTTTTCACAATCTTTCCATAGGTCTCCTCAACATTCAAATAAACTCATTCATAACCCCGAAATGAAAGAGATATTTCATTGGTAAATCTGTTACCCAGTGTGTATGTTCTGGGAATTGGATCGTATTATCAAGAATATCAGATCAATATAGAAATGAATAAAATGAGAAAGGATTAAATTCATTGCATTTAATGAGGCAAAAAATAATTTTGATTTCATAAAATAAGTACTGCTAATTACAGTACGGTGCATGAAACACGCAAAAACATGTTCTGAATGCTAAAAGAGAATGAATTATGTAATGATCTTTAGGATTGACCTAATAATTTATGTGTAAGAACTTTATGTTTCTCGTTCATTTTATTTTCAATACTTATACATTAAATTTCATCTTCACCGACGTGGAAAATTGCATGGGCATTCATGGACTGCTCGTATACGTGTTTTCATAGTCTGCTAATCGCTAGTCTGTTGATTATGCTGTAGGTAGAGTTACTAGATATACAGAGACTCCAGCGAATCTAGCGGTAAGATGTCGAGTCCCTGCCAACTATACGTGAAAACGTAAACGCAGAATTGGAGTCGTTAATTTGATTTAGTTCAAGAAATGATCAGAAGTGGAGCCAAATATCAGAATGAAACATGTGCTGGATGTCAAAGTGGGAGAGAAAGTATAGACTTCTACATGCCCAATAGAAATTACAACACTCGTTCCTACGTCGCTCGTGTAAACATCGACTGAATGAGTGTCCGCTTGTTGAAGAATATTTTATTAACGCCCAGCGAATACTATTAGTGGATGTCTATGGAGTCTAACACCCTCCGCATGACTGTTCATTTTTGTATTGCCCCGTTGAAATGTTTGATTTTATAAACATACATCAAAAATTTTGAAAATATCGGAGGTAGCGTTAGATAATATATATTTTAAATCCGTGTATTGTTCCCTTCATGCAGTGTGTGATGAGCGCACGTCCGCTTAGCGCGTTTTTTAATATGCGCCTGGTGAGCTATTGTCTGCTAATAAGCAGGCTCGCGCGCATTTTTCACGGATTATGAGTTAATTAATTAAAATTGGTATTGCATGTCATTATAATGAATATTTTATAACATTTCTCTTTAATAATTATTTTATAATATTTCTCTTTTCGCTCATTTTTTCGAATGAACGCTTGGATAATTCATTATTTCTGTATCATGCAGCGTTTTCTCTATAGACTGAATACAGCTCTATGGATTACATGATGTCCAAATTACATCATGTAATCAATGTTTTTGTTTTTGTAAATAAAAATACTAATGATAATGCTTCAAAATCTGGAAGTGTCAGGTTAAAAAAACTTCAATGAAAAAAGGGATTTCCCGATATATTTCTCTGTTTTATGTTGAGAGACATAGATAAATGATTGCATTGACTAGCGGTTCTTCAACAGCACGTACTTTCTCGCATTCTTTCTCACTTTCGAAACTTAAGAAACTTCAGAAATTCCTTCAGAAATGAGTCCTACTCCGTTATTTTGCGTCCGTTGCTCTGGAGACCTAATTTCCTCAAAATATTATTAATGTCTTGTAACTTATCACGTTATCTCCCCTCTCCCATTATTTAAGAATGCTCATTTATAAGGTAAGGGGTATTTTGTGGATTCAAGAAAAAAATGTGTTAGCGCAGTAGAAAACTGCCCTACATGAACTTACGATATGGATTTCATGTCGTTAGTGTAATGTATCATATTACATGTTTATTTACAACGAATATTATTTATCTGTAAACCCCTTGGATATGGTGGGCGTGAAGATAACAAATTCACAGAGATAGGAGGCTTCGAAAAAGAAGGATGATAAATTAGTGGTGTCTCGGAATTGCAAGAATTTCTCGTATTAGCTTGCTATCTTCTTTGATGTGAGATAGCTATTTGGACTTGCCATATACTCTTGCCAACTGCCATCTATCGCCGCCCAAAACCCTTTTCTTTTTAATTTTTCTCAATTTTTTGGTTTCCTTATAGTAGAATCAAAAGATTACTTTAAAAATTTTAAAGAGCAAAACTTCGCCCTAAATGGCAATTCTCATTGAAAAATGTGGAGCCATTTTCAAGAAAATTGCGTCTAAGCATTACTGTAAATGCGAAATTTCAATCTCGTTTTCACGGAAATTTTTTGTTTTCGAAAAACTTCATTTAAACATATTTGATGCCCTTTATCTCGCAAATGCAATAGAACTGGTAACGTAACCAGTTATGTCCATATTTTCTCCGCGGTAAGAACGTTCAGTTAGCCACTAATGACACTCAGGTATAGTATTATAACATCAGTGCTCAATCTCTTCTTTTTATGCATTTTAGTCCTGCTCAACCTGTTATGAAGAAATATTTTGATAATTTTTATTGTTTCTTTTATCAAATTATGACAACATTTTACAAACTGTAGAGGCCTGATGATGAAGGTATATCAACCTTCGAAAAGTTGCCATGCCACTGTTTTTTCGATTAAATACCAAGTGGAATGTAAAACGATTATTGTTGTGTTTTTTAACATTGTTTCGCTGTCTATAATGTAATAACCCGGTGAATAGCCACGACAAAAAGGGGGTTACCGTCACAGGTGGAGTGCATCGGTAATTGATGAATGAGAGGGCACACGCTAAATTTGTTTAGAGGGCGCCAAGTGTGCATCTTACCTGCCATCCTGCTCCGGCATTGATAACAGGGTTTCTGTGCTCTGGGTCGAAGGGATGCATTACGTCTACTTGCTATTTTAATAATACAAAGATTTGCAATTTTATAAGGTGTAACACGTCTTAAGTGGCGGGAACACGTTTTATAGGCAAATAGAGTTCTTACATACAATTTGAAATTACTAGCATATTAGCAATCTCCAGTCCAAAACTGCTATTTAAATTAAATGGAGGTGGGCAAATGCACATAAATAATGATAGCGATGATCAGATAACCTCACTTCGGTGGGATTGTAAGCCCGCGGGCCTTTATCGGTCAATTCCGGCGGTGATGTTGCAGTGGAACACGCTTGAGGTGACCTCGTACACATCAAGAATGGATCTCGTACTCCCGTCGACTGTCCGGAAAGTCGGCAGTCGTCCGCGACCAAGCTCGAAACGATGAACTCGACGCCGTTATGCAAGATGGGCCGTCACACACCACCTCATCTGCATTCACTCACCCTTTTAATTACTTTAAGGGTGTCGGTCTGACTGATCCACCACAGGGAATTAATTCCGATTGAGTGAATGATGGATAGTCCAATCGCTTAGGCCGACAGGTACTGGTCAGTCACACACCAGTAGATACTTGACTCCATAATAAGCTGACTAAGTCTAATTTTATAAAGTCCTTCTTTCTCAAATCACTAGCTCAATCCTCCTCTCTCGCGTTCCTAAATCGAGTCTGTCTAACTAGTGTGTTCTCTGTCGTGTCCAGATAAAGTCTTTGCAACAAGTGTGTTCTCTCTCGTGTCCAGATAATGTCTCTCCAACAAGTGTGTTCTCTCTCGTGCCCATATCCATTCTCTCCAACACGTGTGTTCTCTCTCGTGTCCAGATAAATTCTCTCCAACAAGTGTGTTCTCTCTCGTGTCAACATCAAGTCTCTCCTACACGTGTGTTCTCTCTCGTGTCCAGATAAAGTCTCTCCAACAAGTGTGTTCTCTCTCGTGTTCAGATCAAGTCTCTCCAACAAGTGTGTTCTCTCTCGTGTCCAGATCAAGTCTCTTCAGCAAGTGTGTTCTCTCTCGTGTTCATCTCAAATCTCTCTAACAAGTGTTTTTTTCTAAAGCCTCTGTTGTTCCCTCGCTTTCTTCTCCCCACACCATTTGGAAATTTCTGTGCTGTCACGTGCGTGATGCTTATCCTCTGATTGGTTCGATCAGGCTTCTGGAACCTTCCACTAATCTTTTCCGTCGATTGGCTCTAGGCAATCCCTTCTCTTAGCGACTTCCTTTGCTGTGTTTTTAATTCGTCGCCTTTGTGCGTCCACGGGCACGAAGCGATCTCAAAGAAGGCGAGGCAGCACCCGCTGTCTACTGTCCGCTGATTATTTTATGGCGCCTCGTCAGGAATTAACAGACGAAGTGCCACGGGCTTCCCGAATGTGAGTGTTGCGGTACTCAACCCGACGATCGCCGGACACAAAGAATGAAGCGGGGTGGTGGAAGGACACCTCCTATCTCGAAGAAGCGGCTCGCGGAGGAGGCCCGTGGGAGTCTGTCTTTGTGCCCCTCGTCTAGGATTAACAGACGAATTGCCATGGACTTCCCGAATGTGAGTGCTGCGGTACCCAACCCGACGATCGCCGGGGCAAATAATGAAGCGGGGTGGTGGAAGGACACCTCCCGTCTCGAAGAAGCGACTCGCGGAGGAGGCCCGTGGGAGTCTGTCTTTGTGCCCCTCGTCTGGGATTAACAGACGAAGTGCCACGGACTTCCCGAATGTGAGTGTTGCGATACTCAACCCGGCGATCGCCGGGCACAAAGAATGACGCGGGGTGGTGGAAGAACACCTCCCGTATTGAAGAAGCGGCTCGCGGAGGAGGCCCGGGGAGTCTTTGTACTCCTGCGAAACCTTTGTGCGTGGAGGCGCCGCGCGCACACTTGGGCGTGACATTTGTTCATATGATGGAAATTTCTAAGTGTCATGCATATCTTTGTGCAAACAAGCTCTTAAGGTGCGTGTCCACTAGAGATTAACTGGCGCGAGCTTATCTCGACAGAAGCTCGCAATTCCCTGTCCACCTGTGAGCGATTCGCAGAAATATCTGCCTCTCGAGAGTACACTCGCCGCTCCCTCGCGAGATCACCTCTCACATGCCTGTCCACTGGGAAGCAGTAGGCTCGCGATGTCAGAGTTGAGTTAAGATGGAGGCGAAGAAGGGAGCGGTGGTGACTTTCGTTACTTCTTTGTAAAAGAAGAAAAGTGAGAATGTGGATTGATCGTCGACCACAGATGAGTGCTTGCTCGACACTTGTCAAAGAATTTGAAATCGAGGACGCGCAACATTTTAGACAATTTGTAAGCAACTCACATTGTTTAACCTAACCTCAAAATTTCAAGGACACACACAGAGGTGTTCTATTAGTATGCCACTTTTTAAACGCTTTACTTGAATATCAAATATGAATAATCACACAACAGGGGCCTCAGAGTAATTTTTGCTTACCTGGTTCCGTAAATTATGAATTTTCTTGATACTCTCTTAGAGGTAAGTATAAACATAGTATAGAGAACATTATGTTATGCTGCGAAATATCGATTTCGAGATTTCTAAGGAAATTCACGTTTTAGGGTCCCCTATTACCGAAAACGTATATTTTTTTAACGTCCGTCCATCGGACTGTCCGTCCGTGTGTGAGCAACACTGACGCCTAAACCATTCGTACGATTTTTCCCAAAATAAATATTCCCCGGTCGAAGTGACCCGACTCAAAGTACTGCGATTTTGAAAACCATTCTTTAAATTTTAGGGGTACTTTACATGAAACACGTGGGATATTTTCAACATTTTCTAAAGATAGCTCCAAATTTTTTCTTTAAATTTCCTGCAATTTCCTGCATAGAATAAAATAAGTACAAGATAGTGTGTGCTATTTTATAGTACCACTAGTTTACTTTTTCAATGGTACATTGAAACATATATTGTGCATTTTTCTGCTTGGTAGTGCCCATATCGAGGCAACGAACACCCAACAGTCGCTCGCAGCCACTTCCAATTCGAATTCCAGCTTCTCAGTTTTGAATGCTGAGAGCAAGTTGGCGCGAGTCCTCGCATAGGCGTGTCCATTAGGGAGTAGTTCAGATTGCGATCGCTCTCCGCGGGCATCACACCACTCTCTGTTGCCTACTCTCAGAATTGTGTCCGTTGGCGCGAAACGCTCTCAACACAAACTCGCGAGAGCGTAGCTCTCAAGTGGACACGCACCATTACAATCTCTGGCATTGGACATATCAAAGAACTATAGTAGTTGGTAATGTTGTTCTCCCGTTCAAAAAAAATTGCCAACAACCAATGGCCTAGTATGTTCCCGTCATACGGGATATGAACTGGTAATATTGCAATTTCAAAATTGTAATCGCCATAAAAATACTTGTAGCTATGGATGATGTTAGAATCTAGTACAGCTATATTTTTTACGCTTTTTTTGCAAGTATGCACAAAAATGCACATAAAATATCACCTGTAAGCTGTTCAGGATTATTTTCTAATCCTAACATAAGATCATTCTCTATTAGTTGCAGAAATAAGTTGCAAGGTAATACTATACGTAGATGTTTGCAAATTTATTATTAAAAATACAGTAATACGGACGAAACACCTCACTTCTTATGTTCAATGCAGCATCACTATTGACAGTTCTGCCGCGTTTCACATTTTCCAGAAAAATCAGTGTTGTCATTCTTATAGAAGATAATTATGGCGTCATAGACCCAGAGTTAGTGGAGTTTAATCAGCGCCACCTACATACATCTATTTAGATGGCGTTGGTTTAATTATCCGCCTTCTCACTAAGATCGCAGAGCCAAAACACGAAAAACACGTTTTTGGAATTTTTTTAGAATCATCTGGTCGGATCCGGAAACAAATTATCAGTTCCCACCAGGAGACCGAGTCGCGTCGAAAATGACACCTCATTTATTTTGATTGGTGCGCGGAAGTGGTATGTGAGTGACGGATCCGCATACATGCACACTTAAAGTTACTTAAATATTGTATACGAATTGTTCCAGCTTAAAATTATAATATTTGAAACTAATTTCGACCTTCAATTCCGAAAAATTTCTAACGCATATAAAGACCCCCACAGACCGGCGCGGTAGATCCGCAGCGGGTGCGGCGCGGAAAGTTCCGAGCTAGACGCGGCCGCGGAATACGCGAGACCGTTCACACCGGAGCGCCAATTATGAGTCAGCGTTTGATGACGGTTGGTAAGGTCGCTCGAACCAGAGGGGAGCGATGACTCCCGAACACGGGCGGACTTCCACGAAACTCGAGCTGCAGCGGAAGAAACGCGTCTGACTGCGTTACAAATTTCGCCGCCGATTAAACGCTGCCAATCTGTTGCGGCGACGCTCGTCTGCCGCGCAGGTCTGAACGAACTCAACACGTGACGCGAAACTTCCGCTGCGGCCAATCCGCGTAGGCTGCGGATCTACCGCGCCGGACTGTGGGTGCCTTAATACTTGTGTCCTCCACCTTGTCATGGCCTCTCCTTTCACAACAAAACACTCGCCTTCAATTATCTTCATGTTCAGTTCATACTCGAAAGTGTTCCATCTTCGTTAGCCTGCATCGTTTTCTTCACTTGTTACATAAACTATCATTTTAATTGGCTTTGTTCATTGTACCCCCTAAATACATGTTTGCGATTAGTCATTTAATTCGGCACATATGATTCATCTTCACAAAATCCCTCTTTACGTGGGACAATAATTAATATTAGTTATTGTTGCGATATTTTATCAACCCTTTTCCATTTATTTATTTATTTTGTGCATGAAAACTAGTTTCACGCCATGTCCATTGCTCATTTATTTCCCATCCTTGGTATTTTAAAAATACAAATATTTTAAATATTTTTTACATTTTGTGATGACTTAAAAAATTGCATTAACAACAACCAAAATTACGAAAACAACTACTCGCTTTTTCAAAGAATTGTATATAGTTCGATTTAAATATCTATTTTGTTTGAGAAAGACGGATGTTTTGTTGTCAATCGATTTTTCGGTATCAAGAATTCACAAAACAAGGATTCTAACTACAGGACGTACTAGAGGAAGAAATTTACAACATAGAAACAAGATTTACCTTCTTTTTGGCTTCCAACACGAGTTCTTCTGCCGATAAATAGCCTATTTTTGCCGCTACATTAATGACCTCTCTTTTCACATCGTACTTTGTAAGGAGAGTAAGTACAAATTGTGCATTACGGTATTGTATTAGATTATGCGTGCGCCAGGAAAGTCTCTCCGTACCGAGCCGAATCAGGGGCTCCTTTTAAATATTGGATTGATTGTGATTACAACTAGATCACTGCGAAACAAGTGAAGGGGACAACACTTCCAGCATATGTGTGGGAACGCAATTTACGTTTTCTTTTGTTACAAGCACTCGCACCAGCAAGGTGTCACTGCGGAGCCACTTTCCTATATCGTGCGCTATAATAATAAACTTAAAGACATGATCTCTGTCGTTAAAAGAATTTATGTTGAAATAAGATTAATTAATATTAATTTATTTTACAAGTCGAAAAAAATAACTTTCTCTGCAAGAAGAAAGGAGGGAGTCGTGAATTCTCGAATGGATAAAGTATGATCATCGTCGTATGTAATATTACACTTTGTACCGTTTATAGAATGAAAAACATCACCTTCTCAGCCGAGGCCGAGTAATTTCTAGAAAGTAAAATGCATTATTAAGATGAATGTACAATGTGAAATGTTTTGCAGTAATGTTTCTTGTGTGAATCTTTTAACTTCCTTTTACTTTCTCTCTACTCCGTAGCGAGAAAGTTAGTGTGTAATACTGCGCTGAAAAGCGGAAAATTTTCGGCAGAAAAACTCTTATTGCAGGGCCCTGGTAAAGAAAAAGTGGATAAATCCAGTTGTTAAATTGAGAAAAACATTCTCTGTCATGAGGTGTAGCCAGAATCCATGTTTTTGTGGGTCCTTGATACCGAAAATTCGAATGACAGCAACGTGCGTCCGTCCGTCCGTCTGTGAACAACGCTAGCGGCTATACCGTTCAACCGATTTTCTCCAAAATTGATATTCTCCAATTGATATGGCTGATGTCGCGACCCTTGCATTTGTTCCGATATTTTAATTTTGAGGGGTACTTTACATAAAGCCCATGGGATATTTTCAATTTTTTTAAATGG
>BLKR01007304.1:0-39949 GCA_011170035.1 Teleogryllus occipitalis | reverse complement strand
ACGATGTCGAGCAGCATCCACTGGATGGTGTGTGCGGCCACAAGAATCGTGCAGACGCGGATGACGTAGAGGCGGTGGCGCTGGCGCAGGCACAGAGACGAAAGCACCAGGGCGAACAGCAGCCAGTGCAGCGCGCTCACCTGCTCCCATACAGTCATGCTTCTCCCTCCACCCAACTCTACCCTACCCGCGACGGACCACGCGCGATCTTGTCCTTTCCTCACCTCTCACATTCACACTCACATGCACTACGCCACCACACCTGTCGGGAGCGTAGCCACCCCGGCGGGAGATACCTGGTTGGGGAAACTTCTCACAAGCCGACGTAGGTCGGAGCCTGATCTCGCCATCCCGCGGAGGAAGACCTCCGCCCGCTCCCTCAATAAAACATACACTAGAACGGGAATAATGACCTTAGCAGTTGGCGCGCCCGGTATCACTAATCAATCGATCAAAAAATCTACCCAACTCGATTGTAATGGTCGGTGATTGATTCATTATTTCGTGCTTCCGGATTCGTTAGGTGCTATGTCATTCACGTAAGTGTAGGGCATATTAGGTCGCGGGATGTGGCTGAGTTCCTCCCCGATGAAACGTGAAGTCCGGCGCCGTTCATTACGCCAATTTCCAGTGCTTCAACCTCTAGGTATCTCCCTCATCGAAGCACCTTCTCCACCGAGAAGAGCTCTAAGCCAGGATTGTCCAACTGATGGTCCGTGGTGCCATTTATTGTGGCCCGCGAAAAGTTATTAGCCTAAAGTGAAAGTCCCTTTCATTCATGTCGAGCGAGAACATGCGCGCCTAGCTCACGCGCCCTACCGTGGTCAACATCTCCTGAATGTAAAAATAGATGTTGTTGAAATTTAAGGATTTTTTTCTAGTAAATTCATACATTCAAAATCATCCCAATATGTTTCACAGCGTTAAACTCGATAAGGTCTGACATCACGAATGGTTCCAATCCTCCTCCTGCCCGTTTGAGGGGAAACTGTCGTTATCAGCGATACGGGCAAGTAACGTAAGTGGATCGTCTGAATAATAAAAATATGGCCCGCACTCACATTACAGTTTTGACCTTTAATGCCTTTCAAGTTGGACACTCCTGCTCTAAGCACTCTGTTAGTCTGCAGATATGTGTGGTAGGATAATGAATGTAGGTGTGTGTTAGGGGAAAGGCGAGACCAAGGATGTGAAAGGAATGATCGCGCGCGTTCCATGATCCCTTAGTAACAGCATTGCTTCGGTATTCGCCTGATGTTGATAGGAAAAATCATTGAAAGCTACTGAACAGAGCAGCCGGCCTCTAGAATTCTCCGTACAGCGGCTAAATTCGATCTAGCTATCCAGTTAGTGTCGAGAATCCGCCACCGTCGGGATTCGAACCACAGTATACGTATTATACTGCAGTGCAGTTCCGTGTCAAATGCCCTATGACGATGTGTTGGTCAGCGACTCTAGCGATCCGCGTGGCGATTAAGGAACACTATGCCGCTTTACCATTCCTAATACATCGTTCTGCTAAATCTAACTAAAAAGTGACTGTTTTTTATGTATTTTAATTTTCTTATGTCTAAAACAGTATGCGAAGTAGAAGTTTTGAACAATTTTTAAGGAAATAACTATTTAAAACTATTAAATATTTTTCATTAAAAGTGAATCATGAGGAAGAACAAATATTTCTGTACCTTTCATTAAAATATCTAGAAATGTCAATAATATAAGTAGTAAATAAGGGCATCGACGAGGTAATAATGTTTCTGTTCCCCTTTTGAACAAATTTCCGTCTTTACTTTCTATGTCTACTGGACGAGTGAAAATCATCATAACTCAGTGTTTTTTCGTCATTATTGCTGCAATTAATTGCATAACACTGCGCCCCTTTTGACATACGGATTGTTTTCAATGTGAAAACCTGGAAAAGTACATGTATTCACTTCGTGCATATCAAATATGTTCTGATACGTGACAAATCTGAGGTTAAAACTTTAGTTCTACATGATTTTACGTGTTATTTAATAACTTGCCCTTCAAGTCCTATGAATATAAATCCATGATGTCAAGAAAAAACTTGAATTATTTTTTAAGTTTTTAAGCACCTCTCAATAAAAACAATTTCACAAACAAATCTGAATACATCAGTAGCAGCCAGTTGTTATACGCGTACGTTTTATTGAGCCCCGGAATACCTACCCTCACTCCTTTGTCAACAATAGTTGAATTAAGAATAGATGATAACAACGAGCATTGGGGACAAAATCTGATAACCAGAAATGTTCGCTCTCATGTAAAAGAAACTATTTTCCATCTAAAAACTACAAATTTGATATAACATTTCTTGTCAAAATAACCAAACCCCCACATTCCCCGCGCAACGAGCGAACGAGGGCACGAGCAAACGTGCGCGGATAGTAGACGTTATCCGTAGTTACACTTGTTTTCCACTAGGATCACTAGCTGCATGGCCGCACATCCCTAACTAGTAAAAAACGGGCTGAGCTGCGCTACTGTACTGATACTGTACTCTGCTCGTACTCGAGAATCTCCCGACCGGAGCCATTGCAGTGGCAACAATTGTTTTCCGGCCGGTTCCAAAAGTCAACACCGCCATCAGCTTTACAAAGAATGTCTCGGAATAAATGTTACAAACTGTGTAGGTAAAATTACCATGTTCGGGATTCAAGGTGATCATTCCTGTCATTGAATATATGGTAGAAAATATCTTGTATCGAACGTATAAATGTACAGCTTCTTTTACGTCAAGCTTTTCTTTTTACCTACAAGAGCAAGTGTAAACAAAAGTTTCTAAAATGTTCGTTTCTAGCAGGATACCGTGATAATATCACAATCGTCTGTTTGAAATGACAACTAATAATTTATAATTAATCACATTCCCTTAAAGACATGTACATGCGTTTTATACGTACGTGCTCAATAGCCAAGAACGCCAAAATGATAATTAAGAGTTTTGGCATATGTAATTGAGTTACTTCCAGAATTAACACCACTGTGTTGTAAATGAATAGCACGATTTTAAAAAGCAAGTTAACTTTTTCTGTAAAAAAATTAAAATTATCTTACATTTATGAATGTTTTAAATACTTAGTTCTCTTTGTATAAACGATTCGAGAACACTTACCAGATTCAGTTTTCATTGTATTTTTTATTATCTCGTCCATAATATCATGGCCAAACTCCCCTTTTACCCTATAAAAAATACTTTATTCAAAATCTAACAAAGAAACTTGTGGGCAACAATGTACAATTAAGGTGTTTATCTCCAATTAACTCGATGACCTTTCAGAAAGGACGTATGGCATAAAAGAATACAGATGTTTCTTTCAGTATCAGTTTACATTGACTATAACTATGATTGACTAAACTATACATTGACATTGCGTTTGCTCAAAAATACAGAATTTTTGTTCCCTAAAGCCTCAAATGATAGGGATTAGTTTCACATTTCTGCAATTTTTACCTTATAAGCACTTGAAGTTTATAATTCTGAGGATTCCAGTTTTGTAGAAGGTCCTAGGAATATTATAAGAAAAGTCGCAGTTAGATGATACCGAGAAATCAATGAAACATGATTCAAATTGAAGAATTGCAACTTACGAATTGAAATACTTAATATTAAATGCTTATAAACACAATGAAACCCCTTTTCTATAACCCTTACCTATTTTTAGGTGACGTATAGAAACTTCCATGTTTTGAATTGCAGAAAACGGAACTTCAAGGCGATCTGCACATGAGAATAAATCTAGTAAAACCTATTAATATGCATCTCTTACAATATCGGAATAGCCAATGTCATCATTCCTTGTAGCATGGTTGTATAAGGTAGTTTAAGGCACTAATTCCGTCGAGGTGGATCGGTACACCTCCTGACGGGGATGCAGGGAGGGCTCTCAAATATTCCTTTCTTTTACCAGTAATTTTTCCTCTCCCCATTGTTCATTCTCGTTCTTTTATAACATCCTGTTTCTTCTCTTCTTCCTGTTCTATTTCACTGGCCCCCTCTGTATTCTGAACGCCCACCCATGTCTTTGCCGCACACGGAGACCCGTGTTGGAGGGAATCTGTGTCCTGGCGGTTGAGCAGTCTATTTGTTTCTCCACTACTCTCCCTGTGCTACGTTCTGTTTCCACTTAGGGATGCGTTATTTACGTACTTTGTGGCACATTCCCTTTAATACGCTTGCTTTGGCCTCGAACTCTTCTAGGCGGGCAGTCGGGAGTTAACCCACTCGCAATCAATCGGCTTGGACTAGATCTTGTACAGAACTCCAGGGTGAGCAGGGGGATCCACGGTGGTGCAGCGCTGTGTCATCCCCCCCACTATAACTCCGTGGCAACCTTGGCACTCCGATAGAGTGTCCCTTTGTTGGGTTCTGTGTTGGGTGAGGACCACGGGAATGAATATATTCATCTCCATTAGTGTTAAATCTTCTCCCCCGCCCTCTTCCGCAAGGAAGAAATGTCCGAAACGAAATATTGACTTAAATAGTTTCTTTCCAAAAGAAGAAGATAGACTAAAGAAGCCTAGATTACTCCTCGTGGCATGCGCTGAGGGAAGGAAAAAACATTTAAAATAGTGCTGTCCGCTTGGCACGCGCTATTGAAGATACGTATGGAAAACTACAAGCTGTGGTGCAACAAAGGAATGGTACTATTCTCTTTGAAGCACGATCGAATGATCAGATAGACAAGATCATGAAAATCAAGCAGATTGCCGGCCTCCAGGTGGAAGTGACCACTCACCCAACACATAACCTTTCTAAGGGAGTGGTCAACTACAAGGATTGTTCTGCAGAGAGTGAGGAAGAACTAGTCTCCTTTTTCAAGAGCCAGGATGTGATCGACGTGTACAGGATCAAGAGGAGGGAGCATGGGCGAGAAATCCTCACTTTCACTCTTATTCTAACTGTGAATCTTCCAACTCTCCCTGAAAGGATCTCGAGCTGTTTTTATAACTTTCATGTACGGCAATACATACCTATCCACCTGCCGTACACAACCGTGGTGCATGGCATGTACCCCACTGTGCGGGAAATGCGGGTAAACGATGCATAAACCTTAAACCTGTGCCACTACACCGCATTGTGTTAATTGCGAACGTGACCACCCGGCCAACTTTAAGCAATGCCCTATCTTTTTGAGAGAACGAGAGATACAGAAGATTAGAGCCGCTGAGAAAGTGTCCTGTCCTGGTGGCCAAACGTCAGTTCCAAGCGAGGAACCTTGTTGATCTTTCTGGATCCTTCACCACTGACGTGAAAGCTAAGACTTCGAGGGTAACAGTGGGCTGACAAACAGAACGAGCTGTTCCCCAAGTGGTGAGCTTCTCGTATCAGGTGTCTCCAGTTAACCTCCCTGTCAATACTCTCCCCCGGCAAGGTGGGAGTGTGATCATCCCAACAAAATACATAAAGATTGACAGAAACGTTCAGCCGTCGCAGTGGACCAAAACGTTAAACAAGCCTCTTTCAATGGAAGTTGATGTCGGCCGGACAACTGCCTCAGAACCGGTAACAAAAAGCTTGTTATCATCGCCCAAACATCTTCAGAAACACGCACTGAGCGAGCATCTAGCTCCCTAGCAATGCCCAGGAGGTCTCGGCTTCGGAGGACACTCCCGTTTGGGAGGAAGCTCCCGCATTCGGTTCCCAACGTCCGAGGAAAAAAGAAAACGATTCAACCATGACCTCGTGTCATGGAATACTAATGGTTTCTCCTCACCACGGCACTTAAACCGTTTTTGTCCCGTTACAATCCCCTGATAATCTATTTCCAAGAGACTCATCTCATCACACCCCGTCCCTTGTCTCTTCGGGTTTATCCCCTTATAGGTTCGATGTGAATGATGGTCTCCCTGTTCATGGCGGTGTTGCTTCACTGGTACATAATTCGCTGCTGTCTATAGAGGTACTTCTTCAGACTTCACACACTTCTTTAAATCAGTGTGTATGAGGGTGCACCTCCAATACCTCATACTCACTGTATGCAACATTTACATCCCTCCAGGGCTGAATATATCAGCTGATGAACTTTTGGGCTTAATAGACCAACTTACCTCTCCGTTCGTGGTAGTCGTGAATGTAAATGCCCTCTGTGACTCTCTTTCCTCACTTGTCCGAGAGACAACGTATAAGAATCGGTAATGGACACCGCAAACTTGGTTATTCTGAATTCCGGTGCACCAACTTATTTTGCCGTCGAATCAAACTCGAGCATGTATATCAATCCAGCTCTCTGTAGCCCTTCTCTTGTAACTTTCCTGTAATGGTCCATCCTAGACGACCTGTACGGAAACTGCCATTACCCCACTATAGTCCACATTGATGGACTTGCTCGTGGGTTGGCGCGCATCCCGAACGTACAGACATGAAGTTATTTTCACCTGTCTGCGTGTCTACATTGCCACTTTTCTTACAGTTTCCTCATTTGAGGTGAATCTCCTCCTATCTGTGATTCATGCAGAACTCTTTTTTCTATGGATCACGCCCTCCTGCATTGTATGAAATTTGTTGGCAGCCGTCTAAGACATAGTCTGTGCAATTCTCTACGAGAGGTGGTCGGAGATGACGATTCCGCGCTCTCAAAGCTTTTTTGTTTTTTGAGAGAAAGCGGAATGTATAATTTTATGTGACAGATAGGGTTGTTTCAATAATGTTTCTTTGTTTTCCTGGTCCCCGATTTACGTTTTTGAACTCTTTGTCTTATCTACTTGTATATCTTATGCGTAATTGAAGCTCTCGTTTTTAGGGCAGGTATGTGTTTTTAAATTAGCGGGTACGTTGCATCTGCAACACTTTTACTAGTTCTTTAATTTATTTTAGATATATTTTAACACGGGCGCCAATGAGCTTAGTAGTTGAAGCGTTCTTTAAACCAAATCAATCAATCATTCAGACACTAACCGAATTACTTTTTTGTCGCGAATTGACCACGCAAACATGCAACCCAGCGGAGCTCAGTCATATTTAAGGAGGGTAGTTGCACGTGATTTTAATGGTGGGATCAGCATTTTCATGGTGAATCCGTTTTTACACCCAGGGTTGTTAACCCTGGGGAATGAAGTGAAATGATAATGATGATGAATGATAAAATGAATAATTACAAACATAAAGAGGCAAACCATAAACACAACTATTCCCGAAGCGGGATTCCAACCTGCTCCAAGACCACCATACTGCCTTAGCTATTTTGGCTATCCGGATCAGGAATCGAATTATTATATTTATTATTATTATTATTATTATTATTATTATTATTATTATTATTATTATTATTATTATTATTATTATTATTATTATTATTATTATTATTATTATTATTATTAGCGTATCGGCCATTTCGGACCACGTTACATTTTTCTTCCGAGGCCCAGTCATATTCTATCCTGGAGAGTAATTAACGTATGTAATTACGGGGATCAGCTTTTCGACTGTATCCCTCGGTAAGACAAGGCTGTTAAGCCTGTCAATCCTTGAATTATGGGGTGATAGGCTGAAGATGATAATAATAATAATAATAATAATAATAATAATAATAATAATAATAATAATAATAATTATTATTATTATTATTGTTATTATTATTATTATTATTACTATTATGATTATTATTTTTAATATAAAGGAAGGTCTTTACAACTGGGCTGAGTGAGGTCGAGGTCGATGTTTCTTATACCCTTCACCCTCTCTAAGGATCTTGGAATATCGAAACAAAGTATACATACACATTCCAAACAGCCCAAACCTGCGGTTACGAAGGTAACTTTTGCCTCCCATGAAGATTTCCGAGCAACGCTTTAGTCTTGCACGAGCTGTGCAGGAGATTCACCCAGCTTGAAAATCTTGGGAAAATGAACCTAAAGGAACGCTAGTATATCAAAAGCCAGAGGTCGGGGTCAATTAGTGAGCCGCCACCGGTACCTACATTTCAAAACTGATAGAAATTTGCTTATCCACTATTGTTAGTTTGACTATGACTGCTTTTTAACATATTTGCTTACTTTTTTCTAACATTTGTTGCCTCAAGAAACTCATCGTTTAATTGTATTTGAACCATTACTGCAATAAGAATAGCCGATAATTTCAAAAGTGAAACTCTTGTTTCATCAGTATCTTTTGATTGAAATCCAATTTTAGCTTGTCTGAAAAGAAAAGAAGTTCTTAATCAATTCCAGCCATTTGGTATTTCGAATGGTAATGTAACAACACCGATAGTGGCCACCGCCTCAGCACAAAATTTGAAAAATTAGAACTGGAAGTTTTCCATTTGCTTTCTAACTTTCATACATATAATTATGGCTTCTAATGGTGAGGTTTAGAGCAAACATAATTTATTTTCCTCTGATTTTATATTGTAGAATAAGCTTAAACATATTATTAATATTGGCATTACTATTATGTAATATAAAAGGTACGTTTTTGGATTTGTTTGCTCTCATACACGTAAAAGAAGTTGAATATTAATTGGACATTACTGATTAGAGTATTTGACCGCTACAAACAAAATAATTTACAAGTGGCCACTATTAGAATAAATTCAGAGTTTGGAAATTAAGTGAATAAAAATAGAAGAAATTAAAAATTGGCCAGTTTTATCCAAAAGATCTATTCAGAAAGGACTATGCTAATAGCCCATTAAATTCCACATAACGAATTAAGTTCTAAAGTCCTAGAATTTGGAAGAAACTACAAAAATGCTCTAGAGGTAGCTGTCTACCAGAAAAATAAAAATTAAGTATTTTGTGTCTATTTTATTTTCCCTTGTACATTTGATTTCTTCATTCTGTGAAGATCAAATAATTAAAAATTCTCAATTTGTTTATAAATAATTCGCAAATTGTAAGTTTTTACTTCAGATACCATAACTCTATAACCAATTGATACATTTTGATAATTCTTTTTTTAAATTTATCACAATTGTATATTCTAGTGAATGAACTAGAACGGTAAAGGTTTTGTGAAAGAGTCAGGATTTGATTATTTGAAAAACAAATATAAATGTATTCTGGACATTTCAATGCATGTAGCTGAAACTGTTGGGGACATATTAACTATTGTAGTTCATTCACTAAAACAAATAATGGGTTACATGCTGCAAAATATTATTATGTTTTATAGTTTATGATTTATGTTGTATGACATGCATGAATGTGCTGAAAACTTCGAATTCGGGAAAATGCATCAGAAGTTCACTTACCAATGGCTTGACAGTTGACACTCGCTTCAAGCAAGAAACAGTTTCAAGCTTTTAATAGAGAATAAAACAGAGCATATGACCAAATAAAAATTGGAAAACATGAAATTTCACGATTTTCATCATTTTGAGATAGACAGCTGCCTTAACAGTAGCATTTATGGGCCTTTTTACATTTAAATATAGGTATTTAAAATAGAATACGTACAATCTGCTGTGAATTCCGGATGCTTCCCATAAATCACGAATAAACTTAAAAGAGTATGTGTATTCCAAAATCAAAGCTAGTAATGTGACTGTGCCAAGTGATAACCAGTAATTATCCAAAACATTTCTCCAACCATCATACGAGAACTTGAAAAACAAAAATATATTACTAACATAATTACATATTAACATGTTCTTATATCTGCAAAATACATCACAAATCTATTCAATATATTACCATATAAACATCAATTGAAGATAAAAGCGTTAACGTTATTTCAATAAAATGTACGGTAAAATGTAACGTTCAGAATTCGAAAATTGCAGACTTTTATTTTGATTTCGAATTGGGAGGAAGGTCAAGTATCGGAAAACACGGGGTAGCTTCTTAAACCGTTTTTATTTTTTTTTGGGGGGGGGGAGTTGCTGTTAATCTCACTTTGTCTTACCATTGAACATTAGCTGTTTCGCTAAAAAACTGCGCGGACCGTGTCGTAGATGTTAGACTGCCCGCACTTTCCGCCGCTGGTGTCCGATAAAAAAAAAGGGATACAGTAAAATCTGTCTAAGACGGAATAGATCGTGACAAAAAATTGCCAGTTTAGGGAGGTTTCCGTTTTATGTAAGGGTGTCCTTTTTATGACACTTGTGATATTGATACACTTTATTATTATTATTATTATTATTATTATTATTATTATTATTATTAAGCGAGTATTTTATAGTTCTAATAACCGTTTCTCACACTCTACACGCCAATGTTTTTTATTCCGCCAAGCATCTTCCTCTATTCTTTTCTTCATTGTCGAGTCGATCACAGCCTTCCAAGATTTCCTTGGCCTTCTTCGTTTTATTCTTTCGAAAGGGATCCACTCAATGGCAATTTTTGGTATTCTGTCAGCATGCATCCTCATTAGATGGCCATACCATTGCATTAGTTTGATTTCTACATTTTCGATCACTTGTCTCTCTATCGTCATTATCTGTCTAACCTCTTTGTTTGGTATTCTATCAAACAGGATATACTGAACACAGTCTCCAAAAATTCATTTCCATAGCATTTAACCGAGAGTTTATTGCATGTTTTAACCCAAATTTCAGATCCGTATGTCACACAACTCTCCACCATTGTCTTGTACATTTGTCTCTTAGTTTGCTTTCTAATATTCGTGTTCCATAAAATATTATGAAGTCTGCTAGTAATTGTCCTTCCTTTGCTTATTTTTTATAATGTAATTATCATCAGATCCATCTGAACTAAGTCACTCCAAGATATTTAAATTCTTTTACTACTTGAAGTATACCTATTTTTGTTCCTAGATCATTTCCAGATTTTCCGACAACCATGTATTTTGACTTTTCATTATTTATTTCGAGTCCCCATTTTTATATGTTTCTATTAATTTCTTTAACATATATTCAATATCGTCCTGATCAACCAAAATTACTTGGTCATCAGCAAAAATGAGATTATAAATCTTCCCGTTTCCAACTGTCACTCCCATAATTCTACATTTCCTGGACCATTCCCTTAGAGTTTCGCCAATAAAAATCTTGAACAGAGTTGGTGAAAGAGGACATTCATGTCTGAGACCATTATTAACTATACATTATTCTGACACTTTATTTTTTATCTTAAAATGACTCACACTGTATTAATAGAGACTTTATTACGTTTATCAAGGCAGGGTTTACCTTTACTTTTGGTAGGACTTTCCACATTTTATTTATGGGAAGACTATCATAAGCCTTCCTTAAATCAATTAAGATAAAGTGTAATTCTCTGTTCGCTGAGATTTTCTTTTCAATAGGTTGTTTAATAGAAAATATATTATCTATACAAAATCTTCCAGTCCTAAAACCACTTTGTTCCTCAATTTCATTGAACATTTCTTCAAATTGGAAGAACAAACTCATAGACCCGATGGCAAATATCCTAAGTCGAATTACAATAAAAAGGTAAACCATCGCAATTAATTATATTAGTCCTCCCTTTGCTTTTGATCTACTGGTCTCTATATTAATATCCCTTTGCATTTCATATTTTGTAATTTTAATTGCTAATTATTATTATGTTAAATGAGACTATTATTTACGTTAATATTACGCTTTGTTTTATTTTGTATTTACGTGGTATTGTATTTAAATTTTATTTTGTTTTCATTTGTAGACTGATGATGACGGCAAAGCCGTCGAAAGCCGGCTCTCTAAATAAATTTATTAAGTTGACGGAAATGACTTCCTTTATTTCTTCATGTCATAACATCACCCCATCAGAATTCCAACAATTCGTTGTGATTTTATATTGCTTGTAGGTGTGCACAATTTTCTACCTGCCTCTTATCGCAACTTTTCCTAGACGCAAAATAAAAATGCCAGTTTTACCACTTCTATCATAAATAGCAACTTTACGAGTATATAATGCGACAGTGGAGTAATAGACTTGCATGGACAAAAATGCATTTGTCACTTATAGATACTTAACTATTAAATTTAAAAAATACGTACCTGAAATACCAAAATGAAGAATACGAAAAGAAAAGCATAAATAATACGAAAGATGTTAACTGGGCCCCCTGTACAAATAAATACCAAAACTGTTGATATTACCACCACTATCCAAAAGAGTACAAAATAGAATCGCGCTCTTCGAAACAGGGTGGTAAGGAAAACCTCGTGAATAGAAACCTCTTCTTCTCCTGGAAAGGAAAGGCATGCATCAGTGACTACAGAATATACTAACATATAACAAATCTTTCTAACATATCACAAATTACATACATTTTTCGTAAGTTTCACATTAATGTTTCAAAATCTGAAAGTAAACACATTTGAAGGGAATATTAATTATGAAAATGATACTTCTTCGTTCTTGAATTGCTTTATGATCACAGTTGGCAAATATTACACCGAAAATTTCATTTATTCGAAAATTATTCACATTGCGATTAATTTATAGAGTCCGTTGACGTTTTATCAGCTGTTGGGGTGTCATCCAATTGGCAGCTTAAATGTCACAATTGTAGGTGTCATCCTAGCTCCCGATTTTGACACAGTAACAGCTGATTTATTTAAATTGTAAGCATTCCAGGTCGTCACTGAAAAATATTGTAGTGTAGCATGTTACTAATGACTGACCAGTATTTCAATGGTTCGTTTTCAGAACCAGTAATTTTCTTGAATAGTTAAAACGTAAACTTAAAAAAATGTTTTTACCTATTTTTCACTACCGTCCACATTGTTTAAAAATCTGAAAGAATTATATGTTATAGAATGTTATGACACCCGTTTGGGGGGGGGGAGATTAAGACAGTACTCGGATGTTATCACGTCAGAAATTAATTTCAAAAAAAAAAATTAATATTTGGCGTTACAATTGTTACAATTAAATACCTTTAAATTGAACTATGTTTCCCCGTCGCTGCAATTTTTTTCAGCCTGATACACGCAATAGATGCTGAGAAAAAAACATGGTAAACACGTTTCTCGTCGTATCTCCGCAATAGATTGCCCTAGGAGGCTGTTTTTTTGTGAATTTACGTCATTTTGTATTCTCTTTCATATGAGCATAGCGATTATCGATTTGGTTTGGGGGCACTTTTCACCGCCTTGCTCGGCAATACCCTTTGTATCTACTTTAATGTCGTATAGAGCATAATTGTTTGTAGCATTGGTAGTTATAGATATCGATGCAAAAAAAACAGCCTTAAACGCGAGCAGTCAACAAACAGCCGTGCCAAGTTTCAAAAATCCAGGATTTGTCACTCTATTTATCTAGTTTCAACGGACCAAATGATAAATTAAACAAATGCGAATTAAAATTTTAATTTTATGCAATAACGGTGAGATTTTATTTTGCTTTTAACTTTGTACAAGTTGTTATTTTCAACAAAACAGTAGAACACCTACAGAGGGTGTCATGTGCGGGAAACTTGAAGAGAAATTGTAAATAAAATAAAAATGGAGAGACATCAGAACATAAAAAACTGTTGTTAAATCTATTTAAGTTTAAATCTTGTTGAGTTTTTTCGCGTTATAAAGTGTTTAATTCCATCATTGTGGTGCATTCTTAAAATGTCGTAATAACTTGAATTACACTAATACGCTACTAGAATTATCCGAAAAAACATGGTCATGTTATGACGCAATGAATACTTAATTTTCCTAAAAACGTTTTGCCACATATTCTTCTTTATCCAACTCTCTATAATTATTACTTTCAGTTTACGGACCCGTACGTACGGGCCACTACTTACATTTTATGAACAATATTTCTATGACAATGTTCGTTCACTCTAAATAGATTTGTATGTTTTTAGTATTGGATTTTAAGAACCAATTATTGACAGTCTTCTTCGTAAAATCTTTACACTGCTTGGAACCCTATCTGTTTGGATTCTTCTTCAGGTACATATTTTTCATGAGTTCCCGTTTATCATCGCTTTTTGTCAAAACGGTTGTCTGTATAAAACTCCAGTTTCGTACAGACAACCATTATATCCACCCAACAATACATTTAATGTACTTTGTTGAAAATGTTGAATTCCCATCCAATATACAAATTTGTTAATTTTGACAAAAGATGATGAAAAACGGGAAGTCATGTAAAAACTATGTATCTGGAGAAGAATGCAAATAGATAAGGCACGGAACGGTGTAAAGATTTTAAGAATAATAAATTGTACGTCAATAATTGATTATTAAAATTCAAATGTAAGTTGGAAGTCATTAGTATCTATTCATCTTTATTCAGAAACATTGCAACCGTAGAATCAGTGCATATTTCTGTCGAAGTGTTTGATTATAAACAGGTAAATCCTTAATTTTATTCTTATTGATATTTTTATCTTCACTCTCATGCGCTTGATGACGCAGCGATCCATCACAAATAACATTTTTGGAACTTTTTAACTCATTTAGCACATTTGAAGCTGGACAGAAAAATTTTGTTTGTTATGCCTAAAAACACTTTTGATATTATTCAGTTATTACTCAAGTATTATTTCACTTACCATATGATAATATAATAGCGAATGTGCTTATATTAGATGAAACTAATGCTAGTTCACGAACTAACATCCGAAATTTTGGAAATTTTGGAAATTTAAGGGGAGCCGGAATGGCCTTTCTCGCCATTGTTAATGTAAGGAACATTTTCTAAGAAATTACTTAATTTACAGACTTGAAAATGTATGCGAGTGTGGATTCATTATTGAAAAGTATTTTAAGGAGATCGTTTTTTAAAAATTTTACTTGTTTTTTAAATATAAATTTGTTTCCATTGTAATTGTATTTTTTTAAATAACTAACGTTTATAATATTATTGTCTACAATATTTAATATTTTATAAATCTACTCCATTAAAGTATATATAATGGTGTGCTACATGCTCTGTTAAAATTTGTGCATCCCCCTATTAGTAGTTTTTAAGAAAATGTTTCCTAAAGAAGAAAATTGTAAACCTACGGGAAATGGCTCCTAAAGTTCTCAGTGCATTCCTGGTCCATATGCTGGGCAAATATAAACAACGATATTTTGACGCTATTCAACCCTCAATTGTGACCATAAATAATGTATCCAACACTAGAAAGCAAGCTCTTAACTTTTTCTCACAACGAAAGCAGAAAAACACCCACGACGTTGAAGCAACACCAACGACGCGTCGAAACGGCCACGCCTACTTCCACGCTACATAAACTTCAAAATTTACAAAACAAAATTAGAGATGACATATCAAGATGAAACTTGACTTACTTAACACAGAAAGCTATAAAGTAATTAGTAATTCAAAAAAGTAAAAAATATATTTTCATCATTTTTGCCCATTCCGGTTCCCATTAAATCAAAATTTTGACGTCTCAAGATATGGGTGAAATGTCAACGGAAAAGTTAACACACTTACCAGTAGGTTTTCTTATTGTTTCCTTTGGTTTAAGTTTAGAGCGACGTTGATTCAGGTATTGTCGAAGAAGCAGCAGAAAGAAAAATGTTAAAAAACTCTGAAAGAATAATAATTTATCAATATAATCAGAATGCTTCCTAAGAGGCGCATTTTAAAATTATTTTTCAGATTCAGGTGGCATTTACCGCGAATGTCTGAATTGTTGACATTAGTAAATATACCACACTCGCAAGACATTAAATCTTTTCATCTATATGGTCAAGCACAACCATGTTACCTGTATGGTCAAGCAACACCATGCCCAGGAGAACAGCTATGCCCAGGGGGATTCGAACCCAGATGCCTCGGAGTAGAAGGAGAATAAGAAGGAGAAGAAGGAGGAGAAGTAGGACAAGGAGGAGAAGAAGAAGAAGGAAAAGGAAGAGGAGGACAAGAAGGAGAAGAAGAAAAAGGAGGACAAGTAGAAGAAGGACAAGTAGTAGAAGGAAGACAAGTAGTAGAAGGAGGACCAGTAGAAGGAGGACAAGTAAAAGAAGATTTATATACCATATAAATTGGTATATAAATGGTATACGTATGTATCTGCTAGAAAAAAGGTCTGATAACGTCTTTTTTAATCTAGTTATGAGCCTGTTAGTGGAGAGCTTTTGCTACCCCAAGACTTTGATGAACAATAGCTATTTATATCATGTAAATCAGGGGCATAAAACATAATGAATTCCAAATTGTTAAAAATTGAATTTGAAACAGTATGGTTCTGAGCCATCGATATGAAATTTCCCCCTAAATTTTCATTGGCAAAAAATTGGTTATATTGCCCTTACATGCTCTGCGCTGTAAAATTTATTTTCTTAAGTGGTCTCTGTAGATCCATGATGGAAGGATATGAGTGAGCTATTGCGCATCGTATCAAACCTTATATTAGATTTGTTTAGATTTATTACTAAAACTGCGAATAAGTTTGAGAACTTTGTGGGAGAATACACTAACTTAACATTACAGAACTTAACAGCTTGACAACATTTACAAACTTTGCAAATTAACACAAACAATTCACTATGCAAGCTTTCATAGCACTCCATCTCACCACACTCCAGCCAATGAGCGTAAGGCACCAGTTTGCGTCACAATATAAGCGGGAATTTTAAATGCAGCCAAGAAGAAAAATTATCACCTTGTTTCAAGTCATTAAAACAGATATATGAAGAATTTATTTGTATTTAGCCTTTTTTATTTTAATTATACCTTCATCGTGTTATTTTTGGTTGGTCAACGTTGCAAATTGTCGCATTATGTGACTTTCAAAAAGTATTTCAACAATTCACGGTCTCCACGCAACATGCCGGAAGGCATCAGGTCTGGCGTTTGAAACGAAGTTCCCGTGTTGTGGTCACGTGGTTCGTGACGCAAACTGGTGCTGCGCAGAACCAGCGAAAATCGGTGCGCCGGACTAGCTCGCCCATATCGTTTCATCGTGTGTAGACCCTGAGTCTCCCCGTCGCGGCGTAGGCGTAGGTACCTTGATGACGAGGCCCGTGGTGGTGTCGAATCCACCGTCGATGCCGTACTCACTGCTGATGAAGGAGCGCAGATAGGTCTCGATCGATGGGACGCTGTACAGGTAGTGCACCAGCAGCATGAAGTAGGCGTACAGGACGAGCGGCGGCGCGGAGGCGAGCGTGCGCGCCTTCATCTTGGGGAAGAGGCACAGGGCGGCCGCCCACACCAGCAGCACCAGCGACGTCCACCCCACGTACACCGCGCTCCACACCTCCGCACGCGCAAACGCTCCCTCACTGCCACACTCCAACCCCAACACCGGATCCACGCACCAACTGCTAAGGTCTTTACTCCCGTTAGTGTAGGGCATGGTTTTCCTCGGAAGGGGTTGATGATCTTCCCTTGCTCGATGACGATATCCCCGTCGCTATCTTTCACATTGTATCTTTCGTATGTGAAGCACCGCCCCTGTCGTAACGTTCGTATCTTTCACAAGCGAGGCACCGCCCCTGTCGGGACAAGCTCTAAGCTCCCGTCTGGTCCCTCGACATGTACAGTAGTGTGGTGTATGTAAGTGTGTGTGTGTATGTGTGTGTGTGTGTGTGTGCGAGTGTGTGTAAGGAGGGAAATATCGCACGCGGTTTGTTTGGGTATTATTCCGTCATTCGCCTGGTGTTGATCGGAGAAACCGCAGAAACAAACCAATCACAGCAACCGGTTGCTAGATTTTTCCTCCAGACAGCGGCTGAATTTGACCTAGCTATGGTCGAAAATCCTGCTACCGTCACCACTCGAAACCTAGGACCTCTAGGCTAGATTTAACACTCTGTTTACACTTTCCTTTTGACTAACGATTCCGGAGTTACTGCAAACCCACGCAGGTGCGGTGTCGCTAACAAGGTTTTAGAAACCTTAGAACGCAAGTGCGGTCGATAGATCTCCGGAAATGTTTGCCAAAAGAAACGTGTAAATCGGGTCTTCCATTGATCGGCCAATGTTCACTTCCTTTGTTTGTATTACAAAACTTCAGGTTAATTTTCGCACTGACAAGAAATAGAACTGAGGATTGCATCATGGAAAGCTAGCACACTTACAATGAGCCACTCGAGGGGCTTTTCTTAGTGTATTTTTTAACGAGCGTAGAATGATAGCTATTATTCACTAGTTGATGTTTACCGCACGAGCAACGTAGGAGCGAGTGTCGTAATTTCTACGAATGCATTTCATGCGTGATTAGGAGACTATAATTTCTCTACGGCCTTGAAATGTTCACGATATATTGTGAACAGATTTTGTTTATTTCAAAAGGGTAAGAATTACCTACATCGAACAGTATAAGTATAATGTGCTTCTTACCATTGAGTAATTCTTCTGTAAACTAGAAGGTATACTGTTGAGAAAGTTTTGTGAAGTAAGCCAAGAAAACGTTCTCTCTAAAAGAATTCACCCTATTACTTTTTCTTGGCTCCGTAAATGTTATATATGATGGTTCATAAACATTTCCTTCATTTTTCAGGCAATTATTGTAGAGTTGTCGAATTCACTATTTCCTAAATTTTAGTTGGAGTACAAATTTCATTGTCACTGTTACTGGTTCCAAGATTGTTTTTCCGATGAATGATTAATGGGAAATGTAACAAAAAATACGAGTACAACAATGTCTAAGTTATGTACATATAACTGAGAAATCACATTTGATTACCGCGATTCAAAAGAAACGCGAATTGCAAAGAGAATGCCACTCTGTCCGTGAATTCCGAACATTCTAGGAATGTAATTGGTCGACAGACAATGGATTCCATGCGGTATGTAATCAGTTTCATCGTCGATACAATATACAGCAGGAATACGTATGTTATTAAATGGTCGCAGAAAAACTTTTTTATCAACAGATTAGTGCAGGAGTGTTTATTACGACAGAAAAAAACTACTGTAGTTTACATCGATACCATCTTATAGGTCATCGTATCTCAGCTGTGTCTATAATGAAATTTGATTAAACATCATGCTTCGGGAAATGTACGTCCGAACTCGTATTTCCAAGTCTACAGTCAGAATTCATAACTCCGAAACAATGCTGGCTCGCATTCTATGATCGATCTACAACACGGCTCCTGATAAAAACTAAATACTTCTTCCACCAGCATTAGCAAACATACTGAACAAAGAATATGAAACTGGTGGTGATACAGAATGACAAAGATTTTCTCGTACTCGTTAGTTTTCTAAATTCTTTGGTCTGTGCTTGTTTTTTGGTCATGCCCCAGCCTCTTGCTACCTGCCATCTATCGCGCCACCCAAAGTGCATTTTTTTAAATGTTCTCAATTTTTCGGTTTTCTAGCGGTAGAAACGAAATATTACTTTACGAATATAAAAAAAACAGGAAAGCTCGTCTTACATGGAAATTTTCGTTAAGAAATTTGGAGTCGTTATTGCGAAAACGGCGTTTAAGCGTTACTGTAAATACGAAATTTCACGCTCTTTTCAACGGAAATATTCGGAGTTTTCGAAAAACATTATTGTAAGTCATTTGAAACATGCAATAATGTATAGAAATCATCGAAAATAATAATTTTAACTATATGAAATATATTAAAAAAATACATTTGTGTATTTTTTTTTAAAAAATAATAAAACAAAATTTATTTTATGTCGTCTTCATCAGAGCATCAGTTATAATACTTTGAAGAAAAAATTTGGAGTCTTCTTAAAACTACAAAATTGAAGATAGGTATGTTTCCTTCAAATGAAATTTATTCATCGTATTTAGTGCATTTCAATTCATTAATTTCATTTCATTCGTTCATTTCATTCATTTAAAAACTTCAAACTTTTGAGATTATCGAAAATTCAGAGTCAACAGTAAAAATCGAACCTATGCCTCCTTTAAAAGTGAATTTTACTCTATGTTTTCAAAAAATTTAAAGAAAAAAAGTTGGAGACATTTTTGAGAAAATTTTTGAAAAGTCTCAGATTTAAGTACTTCCAAATTTTAAAGAATGTTTTTCTAACTTGCAACACTTTGAGTTGAGTCATATCGACCGAGGAAAATCCATTTTGGAAAAAATCGTACGTATGGTTTAGGCGCTAGAGGTGTTCACAGACGGACGAACGGACAGTCGGACAGACGTTTAGGAAACAAAAACACTTTTTTTGGTATCACTGGTTCCCAAAACGTGTATTTTTGTTGAAATCGATTTTGCGCAGCATTAAAAAGCTTTCTCTGTAATACGTATATGGCTCCGTATATACGTATTTTTATGAGAAAGTAACTAGTGCTGTTACAGAATGGCACAGACTTTCTCGTACAACCTAGTTTTCTAATTTCTTTGGTCTGGACTAGTTTTTCGGGCTTGCCTCATCCTCTTGCCAGCTTCCATCTAACGCCACCCAAGTACATTTTTTTTTCAAATTTTATATATTTTTTTTCTAACGGTAAAACCGAAATATAACTTATTGTTGAAGAGTAAAATCTCCTCTTTGAGGTAAATTTTCGTTGAAAAATTTTGTGTGGTTTTCACAAAACCGTTGTTTAGGCGTTATTGTAAATGCAAAATTTGAAGCTATTTATCCCAGTAATCGTTTAAGTTTTCGAAAATCATTATTGGAAACCATTTGAAGCATTTCCTTTCACAAAACCGACAGTGTACATAAATATCTGGAAATGTGCATATTAAAGGCGTGAAAGATATTTTAAAAAAATACTATTGTATAATTTTTGAAAAAAAACAAAACAATATACCAAAATGAATATTATGTCATATTAACAACGCTAACGCTTTTAGATTTTAGCAAGGCCTTTGATTCAGTAGACCATGACGTGCTTCTGGCAAAATGTAAATGTCTCGTTTTTTCTGATTCTACCTTATCGTGGATTTCAAGTTATTTTAGTAATAGACAACAGGTCGTAGTTGTAGAAAATACTTTCTCGTCATCTAAATCAGTTTCACGTGGAGTGCCACAGGGCTCCGTACTTGGTCCACTTTTCTTCCTTATCTATGTAAATTATATACCGTCGGTGGTATCAATATGCAATCATCATATGTACGCAGATGACTTACAGATCTACATCAGTGGGAAACCTTCTGAAGTGGCTCATTTAATTAGTAAAACAAATCAGGATTTAGCCTCTTTACATGAATGGTCAGTGAGAAATGGCCTTAAGCTAAATCCATTAAAGTCTCAATCAATTATAATTGGCTCCTGTTGGTCCCATAAAGCACTTAAAAATCTAAATATTCCTCATATCGTACTGGATAACACTACTCTTCCTCTATGCTCAGAAGTTAAAAATCTCGGTCTGACAATCGATAAATTCCTAAATTGGGAACCTCATGTTCGGGAGACTTGCCGCAAAGTGTATGCTTTCAATGTACTCACTCAAATGTGCTTACAAATGCCTTCCACCAAAAACCAAAGAACTACTAGTAAAATCCCTCTTGCTCCCTCTGCTTGATTATGGTGACATTGTGTACGGTAACATAAAGAAATCAACTGCTGACGCTCTCCAAAGAGTTCAAAATGCATGTGTTAGGTTTCAATATAATATCAGAAAGTATGATCATATATCGGGATACTTCAAAGCTAATAACATACTAAACTTGAAAGACCGACGCATGTTTCATAGTTTGTGCCTGTTCTACAAATTATTAAATACGGGTGTACCTACTTACCTCTCTCATAAAATTTCTTACCTTAAAACAAGAAGATTCGAGAAATCTTTGCTATGCAATATTCCTAAAAGCAACACTAACTTTTACAATAAATCTTACTTAGTAGCAACGACTAGAGAGTGGAATAGCCTTCCAGGAAATGTTAGGAAATGTAAAACACTGCGATCATTCAAAAAACATTTAAATAATCTTTTTCTGAGCTGATATTGTATGATGTGAAAGTGTGTACTAAATGTGTTTAAAATTGTAAGGTAAATGTAATATTTTATATCGCTTTTTAACAGTTTTTCTCCATTTCTTGTATTTTCTTAAGTTAGTTTTTAAGTGAGCTCAAAATTGTAAGTTAAATGTAATCCTTATAGGGCTTTTTAACAGTTTTGTTCTTTTCTTTGTTTTCTTAAGTTAGTTCTTAATTTAGTTAACAATAGTATAATTAGTCTAAATTAAGTCTATTATAGGGTTAGAAGGTTTTTTGTATTATGTACTAGTAACTTCTAATTCATTATTGTTTAATTTTGTCATGGCTCTGACTGAATGCGTCTTTTCCCTTAGTACATGATGTTGAAACCTAAAATCGGCCCTAAGCCGTCGTCCTGGCCGGGTGGTTGTGTGCATTCTCATATTGTTTTTTATGACTCATGAATGTATTTGAGATTTTTTGTTAACATTTGATACGTATTGCTAAATTAATATCTCTCAGAATTTATATTCGGGCACGCCTTTAGAGTTATCCAGAGTCAGTAATGTTTGTTTGTTTTTAAAATTATCTTAAATATATTATTTTGTTGCTCAATATTGAAGAGCATGCACACTGCCTTTGTTTTCCCTGGTTTTCCCCGGTCGCTTAAGGCAAATGCTGGGACGTTGTATTCTTGTCGTGTTTGTGAGCCCAGGGGCATGACATATGTAAGTTGAATTATTTACTTATTACTAAATATTATTATTTATTTGTTTTTATTTACTAAATGTATCTCAATTCTTATCTATCAATTTATGTATTACGTGGTTAGGCGGAAGAGCGGGCCTGATGGCCCGAGTCTCGCCACATAAATAAAGTCATTATTATTATTAAATAGTACAATTAGCACTATGCATTCGAAAAGTTGAAAATAAAATTTAGAGCCATATTTGAGAAAATGGCGTTTAATCATTTCTAAAAAAGGTGGAATTTTGAGCACATTTTCACAGAAAACCTTTCAGTTTTGGAGACAATTTGTTACACATCGTTTGACTCACATGTATAGGTAAATACAATGATGTGAACAAAGCGCCACTAGTCAAAAGTAAATAAAAAAGTTTGTAAATTTTTGGAAGAAAAAAGAACAGAGCAATGAATATTTATGCCTTAGAGAGTACATTTAGCTCTATCCTTTCCAAAAGTTTAAAGAAAATGTTTTTCAGCTGTTTTCGAGAAAATCTGATTTTTGTTATTTTTAATATTATTGCACATATTGCTCGCAATAGTGTGCGACAACTACTAAAATTTTCATAAAAATGTACATGACCTGCTTGAAAGAATCAACTCAGGTGATCAAATTTCATTTGAAGGAAAAGACAAAATTTGGAGCCGTTCCCGAGAAAACCTTGATTTTGTTATTATTTAATATTGAACGTATTGCACGAAATATTGTAACAAAAATACTAAAATTTTCAAAAGAAATATTCATGGCCTTAATGAAAGATTTAAGTACGGATAAAATCTATCTTCAATTTTGTAATAGTAGGAATATGCCTAAAAACTTCAAAAATTTGAAATTTTCGAAAATTCTGGGTTAAGAGTGAAAAAAATCACTTATGCCATTTTCATGTATGTATTTAACTATATTCTTTCAAAAAATGAAAAAAAATGGAGCCATTTTTGAGAAAATTTTTAAACTGTTACAAGGGCTTCGAATAAAGTACTCCCAAATTTAAAAAGAATGTTTTTTAAAGTCGCAGCGCTTTGAGTCAAGCCAGGACGACCAGGGAATATCCATTTTGGAAAAAATCCTTCGTATGGTTTAGGAGTAAGTGGTGTTCACACACGGACGGACTGACAGTCAGGCGGACCAACGTTTTAAAAAAATGTGAACAAAAACAACATTTTTCAGTAGGAAGGGCCCAGAATTTCAAAAATCTGACTACATAACGTGTTAGAGGTAGGAATGTAAGAGGTAGTTAGATAGAATGTAGAAAAAATTTACTACATTTTACAAAAATATTTATCCTCTTTTTCTTTATCAGGGATCCAAAAGTCGAGTTTTCCTGTCGAAAAATCGCCGTTTTCTGGCGCATCATTACATAACTTTCTCTTTATCACGTATATTACTCTGTGTATACGTGCGTATACGAGAATGTAAATAAAGTTTTACAAATTTCGTGTGAAGGTAATTTTGACATAAAAGGCATGACTTCCCCATATGAAAACGACTGAAGGTATTCTTGCAAAAATTAGCATCATTACTCGAACTCCAAAGTACGCCAAAAAAATTGCCAATGAAAACAAAAATACATACCAACATACAACTGCAAGCCGCAATTGTCACGGCTTCATTAAGATACTTCTGATAACTCAAATTCAAGAAAGCTTTCCATAAATTACTCCTCCGCGCGCCTGCAAAGAAAACAAAACTAGTGGTGCTACAAATTCACATACTTTCTCGCATTATTTGTAACTGATCGAATTCTTCCAGCATATCATACAGGTGAGCAAGGATAATTTCATAATTAAATTGAACTTCCAGAACTAACGGCCATCCAGTACATCGCATTATAAATGTACTCTACACAACGATGTACACGAAGACATTCCCTGATGCTTATCTGTATATACTTTCTTTTCGACATTAATAAAGTGGTAAATACCATTTTATTGAAATAGGGAACATCATAACTCTAGCTTTAAGTATATAAAATAATTTTATCTTATCTTTCCCACCATGTTCCCAACATGTTTTATCTCGTCTTTTCCCGCTCAAAAACGAACTGCCCAAATATCCTCAGGCCCAATTTAGCGTACGGTAGTAATAAAAAATAGACGTAATAAAAGTTCATACAAAATAATGGTATGGTGATTGGAATTTTCAATAGTAAATTATGATTAAAATTAAACTAATTATTTTTCATATTTTTTATCCAATTATGTTTTCCAAGGATTTTTCTTGTGTCCCGTAGTTGCTGGGACGTCCAAATGTATTTCATTAATTTCAAGATCGTTATGATTGTAATGGTAACGGTAATGAAAGGAATCGGAATGGGAAGGAAAAATCGCACGCGGTTCCCAGGTCTGTGACCCATTACATAAGTCAGGGGATCGAATTTGCAAGGTCTCATGAGTAAAAACATTTAATATGGTTCCGGGCCATATTTTCATTAACCACATTTTTCTTCCCCGTATTGTTGAACTCTGTACTTTGCCCGGCTAAACAAGGGGGGGGGGTGGAACAATATATACCCGGCGTGATATCAGGCCGTATCATGCACAACGCAGTGAAACTCATTGGGATGATTTTCAGTTTTAAAATTTATTAAAAAATGGTTATATCTAAACTTAACCTATTTTTACACAAAGAGGGTGTTGACCATGGCAGGGCGCGTGCGCTAGGCGCACAATGTTCTCGCCCAACATGGGTGAAAGGGGCATAAACATTCTACCCGGGTAGTCTTTGGCTCGAGGGCTTCTTGTCGCTCCATAAGGTAACATGTAGCATCACTCATCTGTTTTCGTATTTCCCTCGTAAGCACGATCCTCTTAATCCAGATGAGTTGATATATATAATCAAGCTCCGTATTGAAGACATCAACACGCAAAAACGCATCGATAAAAAATTAACTATATTTTCACTCCGGTGGTACTTAGCATTCTGTTTCCCTTTCCGACTCACCAAAATTACAAGTTTGTTGGTGTTTAGGAACAACAGAATTCGACAATATGCTGTGTTGTGCTGCAGACTTGATCACAATACAATGAGAAGAAACATTTGTTCATCTCATTGTACAAAATCTAGTGTGTGTAACGTTTTACCTGCTTTTGCCGTAAGCGCAGCTGCTCCAGTCAGTGTTACTCTTTCAATAAGAAGCTCCCACAGAAGTCGACCGCGTCTTTGACGTAATCTCTAAACAAATATTGTTTTCTATTCAACATTGTTCAGAAAAAAACATTCAGTTCCAGGTATTAAGGACACAGAATATTAGTGACATTATTATAATTAACAAAAAATATGTTTAAGCACTCTTCATTAGAAAACAAATTATTACTGTTCATCCAATTTGTTTCCAATAAAAAGTAAAGTAGAAATGTTAATGTTGATCATAATAAAGTCTGCTCTTGTGTGTTCCTTATATCTTCAATTGTATGTCTGATTTTGGTCAATGTTTAATAGATTTTGCATAGACAATTATTTTACAAAGATTGCACTTGCTATATTATTTTGTTTTCTTTGCACCCTCTCTTAGTATAATATTAATTTTGCAAGTTTAGCTAGACGTTTTATTGAATCCTGATTTAATGTCGCGAAGAGTAACTATGAATGTTTTAATAACATTATTACACAGGATTATTTGCTAAGCAGTTCATCAAAGTCTTCCTGATATTGTGTTGTTCGAAACACATCTGGTTGATTTTTCCGACAAACCCTCCCATAGATATCCTCAGATTTACAATGAAAAGATATCTCTTTAATTTAGGAAACCTTGCAAAATCACCATACTCAAAGATTACGATTACTATGTTTTACTTCTTACAAAAAAGAAAGCATAATTTTCTTGATACACATAATGAGAATTTAAGAATGATGGCAAGAAAAATAACGGCTCTAGTTTCTGCAACGCTCGGAGTTAGTGCTTCCTTTAGAAACGCAATTTTCAGTGGTGATCGGAGGAAGCATAGCCTAGTACAGAGTGTTATGTAAATAAAAATTCATAAGCATTATTTTAAAATCATTATGCATATAATGATAAACGGTAAAGAAGTAATTCGTCAGATAGTTACGAACCCGTTGGGGGAAAATTTACGCGAATAAAACACATCACCTTAATCACAAGGATTCTAAAGTCGATTTTCTCTATGGACTTACGATTAATAAGAGACTGTTTTTTATATTTTTGATGTATGTTTGCTTAACAACCTACCTTGTTTTGAGGTGAGTTCAGAGTCTAATGTCTAAATATTTCAAGAAGATGATTGTCAGAAACAATGAAGCAAAAGAAGTTTGAATGCTTCAGAGAATATTACACATATTTAGGTGAAGTGAGTTGTTATGGTAGCAAATCTAAGATACTAAGCCCTAGTATTATCAGTTGAGTATCTCCGACTTGACGCTGTTTTGACGCTCTTTAACGTTCCATCGAGGAGCGTTAAGAAACATATGAACTTTCCAAGAAAACAATCATACGGTTGTGGATATAACTGAGGCGTACACGAAGGGACAATTAAAATAACACAAGATAAAAGGAAATAATACAAGATAACTTTTATCATCAAATTACATGAAATTTTCCATAACATTTAAGTATTCTTTGTCATGCTACTAATTAAAATCTTCGTTTTTGTCAGATGCAATATTAATTTACATTCAGGATTTTTTTATTTTTCCAAGTTCTATGCTTTCAACTTAGCGTTCTGTGGTACTCAAATATGGCTAAAAAAATTTTCTTGGATCATATCACTACATCGAGAATTCTGACAAATAATGAGCAACGCTGAAGATATGTATCGGGAAATTTCACAGGCAAGAGTGTTATATAATAACCTTATTTCGCAAATGAAATAACGTTAAAAAGTTGCAGAATGCGCACTGTTATGTGAACGAAATTTGCGCTTTCAGTACACATTGTCTTCTATGATTGATGTAAATTCATTTATAATTGACCTGAAGTGTGAAGGGGATAATAGACAACTGTAAGAAATATAATTTTTCGATACCTTGATTTGTGCGCACCAGATATACCGCGACATCTACTGGTTGATTTCATGAGTTGACTATAAAGCACACTATGAAACATGGTTTTAAGTTAAAATAATACATTGTAATAGTTTCATCATGAATCACAATACCATTTCTGGCTTATAAGTTATAAACAAGTATGAAAATAAGAAAATAATTTATACTAAAAAAAACTTTTTGAACATTTTCTTGTCGCAAATTCGAAAAACAAAAATAGATTTCAAAAAAAAAAAAAATTTTACTGTATCTTAAAACACTGAAACATGTACGACTAGAATCTCAACATTTCCTCTCAATACATTGTTTATTGTTAAAGTTTCCTTTTTATACCATTTATTCGCATTTAAAACCACTTATTACTTTAAATATACTTTGAAAATGTCTCCTACAGTTCCATAAATTTATTTTAGTCTTTATTATACATTATTATATATTTTTATAGTCAGATTATCAGTTTTTGACCATGAAATTTAATTACAAATTAACATATTTTTAACGTTTTATAATCCTTTGCATAGTATATAGTACGCTTAGGTAATATGATGGTGTTTAGTAGTTAACAAGAAACCATCGAGTCAAACCTTTGTAACTGTGCTACTGGTGGATAGGGAATTGCAACCCAGTTCTACATCCAACAGATTTCAGACGAAAAAGGTACAAATATAAGCATATTATGACTTACAAAACATATTATTGCAACAAGCATTATAATCGCGCTTAACTCGAAAACACTAAGTCCTAAGGGAGTGGAGGGATATGTGGGAATGAATGGAGAAATAACAATGAGCAGATGAACGATAGGTGAGGGACATACCTATATGGAGGAACGAAGGGAGCAAGTGGAACTCGGATTATCTTCTTTTATAATAATCTACAAAATTACACCGTTTGAACTTTATTTTACAATTTACCAGATTTTGAAGGTGCTCCCACTCCATAACATGGATGGTCAGAAAAGATCAGAAACCGAAATCTATGTGAAATTATATTGAAGGAAAATACCGAAATACTCTTTCGCGATAAAATGAAATGAACTATTTGATTTTATGTGCTGTTTAATCTTAATCTCAGCAATATTAGATAGGTGTTCGCGCAGTACAGGGCCCATACTGCTATAACACACAGTTCGAGGCTGGGATCTACTAATCAATTTTCAGTTTTAAAGCAATCAATATTTACAAAGCCCAGAGTTTTTGCACGGGTTCAAATTGTATATACTTATTTACACGTGCCCTAGAATAAATAGCCAAGTAAGGAAAAATAATCTTTTCTCAGTTCTAACACTAATACAGATTTCTTAGTTTTTATTTCTTAACTCTGACCCAGTAATCGAAAAAATATGGAAAAAATCACAGTCGGTGTTTTGAGAAGACGTTTTGAGATTTTCGATCATTTTCCCATGTCGTAAGACATAGAGAAAATTATTTTTTGTTCTTTTTTACATACATTTTGTTTGAATTTCGTTCCGAGAAAATATTTTGAAAAAATTTGATAGTGCAGATAATTTTCAAATTTTGTACTTTTTTCGTTAAAACATTTATTGTTATAACCACGAAAAAAAGAAAAAAAACACGATTTTGGTTGTATAGGGATAGGGGTAGTGAAAGGGGGGACTAAGAAACCTTTCAAAAAACTTATTTCTGTGTTAAAATCATAGTTTAACTTTACTCACAAAACATATGATTTTAGGGAACCTTTTACTATCCTATCCGGGAGTACATTCTGAAAGAAAACCTCAGTTATTCTGAGTCCTATTAGCTGCGAATAACTTGCGTATCATAGACCGATATTCTTCTTTTTTTGGATACAGTATGACATCAAACGTACATTTATTGACATGAAAAGCGATTTTCTCTCTATCTCTCTCTCTCTCTCTCTCTCTCTCTCTCTCTCTCTCCTCTCTCTCCTCCTCTCTCCTCTCTCCTCCCCCTTCTCCTCTCTCCTCTCTCCTCTCTCCTCTATCTTTTCATTTTCTCTGAAATTGGTCTCTGCTAACCAGCAGGTCACATACATATTACATGGCCGAAAGACTTGTGTCAGAAGCTCCTCTGCTTCTTTTTGTAGAAGATGCACCCACCTCGCTGAGGAATGTGTGGTGCAGCAAGCTCGCAGTGCACCAATAGAGGCATAGAAGAGTTGGTCCAATGCAGTAGGCCTCCCAGTTCGTAGTCAGAACCACGTGCTCGTACGGCTTCGCGCAATCCCAACCACGGACAGCTACAATACGTGCCATCCTGAAAACAAATATATGAATAAACACGAGGTCTGAAACTCTCAGGCAAAGAGTTAAAGTTGAGAGAGAGAGAGAGAGAGAGAGAGAGAGAGAGAGAGAGAGAGAGAGAGGGTGATAGAGAGAACGTTATAGATTAATACAGAGAGCTAGGAAGGAAGAAATTGTGTGTGTGTGTGTGTGTGCGTGAAAGAGAGAGGGGGAGAGATAAAGAATTGTTTAAGAAACAGTTAAAGCCCTTGAATAATTTAACCAATGACGATGTACATAGTTCAAAATTATTTCAAAATACAATATACAAATTTCTCGCTTCCGATACTCGAGTTCCCGGTTTCAGACTTATATGTGGGTGGATTTTCAAAAGGCGAAAAATCATCAGAGAGCCATATTTCGCTCGTGGCTTGTAAAAGGAGCGTGAATAAGTGCCCGGTAAAATGACATCAATCTATATTTCCAGTCCTCAACAAATTTCACTTATTTCCTCAGCTCAAGCACGACTATGCAAATAACAAATACGACGACTTGTATCTCTTCTTGAGAGCAAAAAATGGAACCAAACCAATTCATAACGTTGAGTGGTTCCTAATGCAAAAATTCCCACTCATGTCGGGGTTGCCCAATGTATACACTTTTAAAGTCTTGTCTTTATACAACACCAAGAAAACCACATACTCATGTTAGTCGCGAATTCCGAATGTGTAAGTGTCCCTAAACATCATGAAAGCTGGAAAACTTAATAATTTCTCGATATTAAAAACCTCATACGTTTCTGCCCTTTCTTACCTGTTATGCAAAATAGGCCAAACTTTTAAGATGTCTTTGATATGAGCGCTCTCGGTTTAATTCATTCGAATAAATTTAAAACGTTTTACTGACACTGTCTGGGCGATGATAAATACAATAGCAATTTCCTGTAAATTTACAGCAATTTATTACATTCCTGCGACATTAGTATGGCAGCTAGATGCAACTTACCAGGATTTCTTTTTGCGTCATGAAATGTTTGCAAATTTGCTTTGAAAATGCCATTATTGTGTAGTGATACATACATACATTTAATAAAACAAAATAACAAATATTTTGGAATATGAGTATACGAACTTCATCTATAATACAGAAACTGCTGTCTTGTGGATGATGACGAGTACATTGAAAATGAAGCCGGTCAGCAGCAGAAATATCATTTGTGAACTTGAGGGTGTTGTTAACTGAGGGTTACTGTATTTGTTTAAAATTAAAGACCTAATAAACACAACTATGATAGCTGTTAGATAAAATGCAATGAAGTAGAATGTTCGTGACATGATTACAGGACGGAGCATGGCCATATTAATGTCTTTAAGGACAGGAAGCCTAACCAAATTATGAAACTCCCTAATAATTCTCAAAAATTAAACACAAGTAATTGTTATCAATATTTAAAAAAGTTTAAGCTTTGTAACTTAAAAACTAATATTGAAATATTTTAAATATTTGTAAACAATTGCAAAATTTCTTTTCAAGAAATATAAGGGACTTTATCCGGCGGAGTGCTAGTTTATTAATTCACCCCGGGGCGAGAGTAATGACGACTGTAAAAATAAGACTTTCTCGAAGAACTGCTGCGGAACGCCCTCCTGGAACCACTGCATCTGCACCACAAAGATGGCGCCGAGGTTGATGATGATGACGGCCAGGAGCATCCCGAGCACGGGCAGGCTGAAGAGCGTGCGCTTCTTGCACGCTGCCGACAGCCCCGAGGCCAGCGCCAGGCTGAAGTAGACCAGGCCCAGCGGCGACGGGCTCATAATGGCCACGAACATGAGCAGCATCGTCACACCGCTGCGCCCTGTGACACGCCCCGTCCACACACGCGCTCTCAATAATGGATTCATTCATTGATTAGGTTGGTTGGATGTTAGTGATTCCGCGCGCGTCAGCAGCTTAGGTCATTAGTTCCGTGAGTATAGTGCATGATTTTTCATGGGGAGGTGGCGAGATCCGGCTGGATGTTCGAGTTCGCCCGCTGGATGGCGAGATCCGGCGCCGGCCTACCGTCGGCTAGCGGGGTTTCCCCCTAACCAGGACTCTCCCACCAGCGGGGTACCGCCACAGCCGGGACAAGCTCTAAGCTCCCGGCCGGTCTCACAGAATATGTGGTATTGTAGTGCACGTTACGGTAAGTGAGTGAGTGTATGGGGAGATGATAGGATAAGGAAGGGGAAGGAAAGATCGCATGCGGTCTGTGGTCCGTTTGGTAGGGTACTGCTCCGGCATTCGCCCGGCGGTGATCGGAGAAACCTCGGAAAACTACCGATCAGAGCAGCTGGCCGCTATAATTGTCCTCCAGACACCGACTGAATTTGACCTAGCTTATAAGTTAATGTCAAAAAATCCTGCCACCGTCGGGACTCGAACCTACGACCTCCCGGTCAGAGGGACTGCAATTGCTAAGGTGAATATTCCCGTACGTGTAATGCATATTTTGTCGCGGGAGGTGGCTGTGATCTTGCAACGCTGAATGGCGAGATTCGGTGCCGAAGTACACGTCGGCTGGCGGGGTTTTCCCAATCCAGGTATTTCCTACCAGCGAGGCATCACCCCAGGACCAGCTCTAAGGTCTCGAACTGTACTGTAGTATAAGTGTGTGTGTGTAAGTAAGTGGTGAGGATAGGACAAGAAAGAAGATCGCTCGAGGTCCGTGGCCTGTTTGTTGGGGCACTGCTTCGGTATTTGCCAGGTGTTGATCGGAGAAATCATGGAAAACTACCGATCAGAGCAGCTGACCGATAGAATTCTCTCCCAAATAGCGGCTGTCCTAGCTATCTAGCTAGTGTCGAAAATCCTGTCTCTGCGTCGGGACTCAAACTCAAGGATCTCCCGGTCAGAGGCACTGCAATGACATCAATTGATGCCCTTAACCACCTCAGCCGGATCCCTCGTCTCAAATAACATATATGGTGACTTGTGTCTCTTCCCAATCCTTATACAGTGTTTGAGAAAGTCCCGAGTGTGCGGATGTGCGGATATACGGTTCCGTCACTCACGACTGGACCACTTCCCGTGCACCAATGGAGACGTATGAGATGTCATTCGACGCGTCTCAGTCTCCTAATGCAGAACTGATCATTTGTTTTTGGATTCGGTCAGAAGATTTGAATCTTCTGACCGGATCCGAAATTATGTTCCTGTGTGTTTTGGCCCTGCGATCTTAGCGAGTGTGCCGAGAATTAAACCATCACCACCTAAATAGATCTATGTAGGTGGTGTTGATTAAACTCCAAGACAAAAGTACTCAAAGACATTTTTCGCTCAATACGCTTTAATTTTATTTCACGACGTTGGCAACACTGATATTGACATCTTTAAGTCAGCAAGTGAAGTTAATTTGAACATGTGAATCGCGCGACATATTTCATTTTAATTTTTTCCGAAGGCCGATTACCATATTTTTTAAATAAATTTGCAAACTCCTTTGAACATTATTGCAATGGAACTATTAAATTTGTAAAATTTCATGTGAATACGGAGAAAACAAAACTGTGAGTAATGTTAGAGAATGAAGGAATGTTCTTACGTTTCACTTCTCACGTTTACATTAGTAAGTATTGAAATACAGATTTTCAAATGAATGTGACCCATAATTAAACTTAACTAATACTTTATTCTCGTAAATATACAAAACAGTCGCCTTTTTTAATTTTTATATAGATTCATATTCAAAATGATTAATGGAGCAATTGCAGAAGTGGGAGTGAACTCAAATTGGACTGAGTTTGTAGAGTTTTAATCTGTTCAAAAGTTATGGGGGAAAATGGAAGTGTTAAGCAAATCTGAGGAAGGGTCAAATGTATTTGCCGAAGATTTTATGACAGAATTTTCGGAACTAATTGACAATGATCATATAATATGATTAGAGAATCACCCAGAAGAACAGCTTACAGATGATTGTCCATAGTTGTGCATATTAACAAAAATTGTAAAAAATATAGCTGTACTAAACTCTAATTATTCACATAATCAACATCTCCAACTATTTTTTACGGCTGAGAGACTCTCAGCCCCCTACGCTGCGTCACCTGGACAGCCAAGAAGTAATCGACGCGAGCTTACGTGTATAATTTTTACAGCGATTATAATTTTGAAATTGCAATATTACCAGTTCATATCTCGTATGGAGGTGACATACAAGTCTACTGGATGTTGGGAATTTTGAAGCGGAGTATATCATTATCATTTACTACGATTCATTGGCAAGTCCAATGCCATATACTGTGTGAACATATTGGAACAAAGCTACGCATGAAATAAGTGTGAAAGAAATGTTCAACCCATAAAAATTCTTTTAAAACAGTTTTCAGCGTCGTCACATTCAACTAGTAGCAAATAATGGAATCAAAACACAATTCATAAAGTTACTTGGAGTGTAATGCGAAAATTACTGCTCATGACAGGTTTGCCCAATGAACACATTTTCAAAGCCACTGCTCTTTAGAACAATAAAACAACGTATTCATGTTATTGGAGAGTCTCGTATCCTGAATCGTGCAAGGGCCCCTAAACATCATAAAAGCAGCTTCGCCGAGTGATTGTCGCCATTCTTCCTCTTTCTTCTACTCTCCCTTCATCTTAAGCCGTGTTTTCGTGGTTTCTCCGATCAATACCAGACTAAAGACGTAGTGGAACCCTGAGAAACCGATTGCGGATTGCACATGATCCATTTCCCCTCAATCTTATCACTTCCTCTCCCCTTACATACCCACTTACTCAGCCCCAATCCCCACACTACCATAGCATGGTGGGAGATGAGTCGAAAGCTTCGGGCTAGGGTGGTGCTCACATGCGAATGATTCCGGGTGGCGGTGAATCAAAACAATCCAACGTGTAGGTAGACACCAAATTTCGCCATTCACAAGGTGATGAACACCATCACATTCCTATATATAACATGCACTACGTCTGTGAGGCAAATAGTTAGAGATGATTCGCTTAGAAACAGGAGATAACCAATCAATCAAAAGGTATGCATTTTGCCTCTCTTAAGCTTCTCTTTAGCCCTTTTGTTTGTCTTAATGTACTTCAAGGAGAACACATAAATAGGTAGGCGAGTGTTTTTTTATTATATTTTTTTAGTTTATTACATTAATAATATTTGTCTCAAGAGTGAAGGATGAAGCCCAAGGATATTTGTTTATGTATTTAGATTTTTGTTTATCCGTTTCAATATTTTATCATGGAGGCAAATTTAGATATTGATAATCATGAGATTTTTGTACTGTGCGATTTGTCGCAAATATTGTTCTTTTAATTTTTCTTTTTTTTTTCTTTTTTTCCATACCATAAGCTGACATTACAAAGGTTACTACTTACCGCAAGCTAAAAGGAACTCGTATCTCTTCATATCTTGAAGAGGGTGGAAAAATAACGTGGGTGATTTCCTTACATTAATCAAGTAGCGCCTAAGTAACTCCAAGGACAAAGCCATCACCAAAGCATCTGGTAGGATAGCAACAACCACGTCTGATACCGGCCAGTTATCCAACTTGATTAGTCCTATGTGGCGTAGTAATACTTCCAGAGGTTCACCTTGGACACAAAAAAATTTTGCAAGATCTTCCACACTTGTGCACCAATATTCCTGATAAATATGAACGTATTAAGCTTGAGGCTTAGATGTTTGCATTAACAAGACAAGTTACACTGAATTAAATCGATTTTTTGTTATCTTGACGAATCGAACTGTGGGGGTTCAGAACTAAATGTTTTGCAAATTTACGCAACAATATGTTTTCAAGTCAACTTGGCGTGTTTTACCATTAATCTTACTTACGTAGTGCAGAGAAATTATTGTAATATTTCGGTAAAAATGATTTTCGACAGAAAAACTGTTTTTATGTTTCCTGATGCCCAATATCTGGATAAATCTTGTTCCAATAGGTAGTAAATTACTTTCTCTAACACATTGTGCAGTCAGAATCCACGTTTTGTGGGTCTATCATACCGAAAAATTGGTTAATAGCAACATGTCTATCCCTCTGTCCATCCGTCTGCTAGCAACTTAAAGGAGGCAGAATTGCAATAATGTAGCATAAATTCTATTGCAATAATGTAGATGGTAGTTAGAAGCTGTGTGTTATTTTCGCAACCCCCAGGGGAGGAAGTCATTCATCGACTCTTCGAAACTAAGACTGAAGGCAATTTCTTAATGAAAATATAAATCACTCATCGGACGTAAAACCACGCGCATGTTTCTGGACCTCACAATAGCAAACGCAAGTGAAAGATGTATAGAGATCTGAAAGTGATAGAACTACTATTTGGTAGGCAGTACGTTTTTGCCAAATAGTGTTCTTTCATGTGTGAGTTGGTCGGCCGCGGCAAGCAAGCTCATTTCGTTCGTAAGTGGCGTCAGCGTAAACCAACAGTCCGGGTAAAATATCTGGACAATTAGCCATTAGAGTATTAGCCATAAAATATGTTTCTTTCACCCTTTCACATCAAACTCGCTTCGGTTACTTGTGAAAGCACTGGACGAGAGGGTCCAGATCTTGTATAACTGAAGGCCAAGTTTACCAAAATCAGTAACGTGAAAGTAAAATGAGTTGAAACAAAAAGTTGTTAAGGTTAAGTACCATGAAAAATCCAAATTTGTTTCGAACTCTGAAAGTCTGATGTTCGTTCAGATCGATCGGGGAATATCTATTTTGGAGAAAATAAGCTCAACGGTTTAGGCGCTAGCGTTGACCACCGTCGGGCGGACAGACGTTTTGCCGTCAATCGATTTGTCGCTATCAAGGACCCGTAAAACATGGATTCTAACTACACGTGTTAGAGAAAGTAATATCTATAGAAATTAACTCGATATTTCCACTTTTTCGGTACTGGGACCCGATAATATGTGTTTTTCCGTCCAAAATTCTCAGTTTTCTGGCACACGATTACATAAAAACGCGCCCTTACGAAATAAGAGCGAGAAAGTAAAAATTTGGACTTCACATTCAAAAATTTGCATTTGTACTTTTTGGAAATAACAAAAATTGTATATATTTCAATAAAATTTTACACAAATTCTGGGAATATTTTTAATTTACATAAATTAATTTAAAAAACTAATTGTAAAGAACAAATTTTATTTGATGAATTCTTTTTCTTCAATAATGTAGGTGTACGAGAGGATCCAAAAAGCTTTATATGCTCTTTCATTTTCGATAAAGTGGACTTATTAATCATCAATTAAATTACTAGTTATGTGATTGAAAAACATATATTTAATTCGCGGGCACAATGAAGATTTGCTGTTCTTTTAACACTTACAGAAAACAACACTAAACTCTTTCTTGAAGAAAAAGGAAACAAACTGAAAAACCATTTGCGAAAATAGAGACATTGAGGACCAGAAAATTGTCAGCTTCAACCCAATGCCCAGACCAGCTGAAACAAGGAATAACAATGAGTTGTTAAGTTTAAAGAGCTTTTTCATGTATGGGCTGTAGGCATCACATTAGATATGAGCTCTATTGAAACCATTGTATTAATAATTATCAATGAACAATGTACAGAGTGACATACGGGAGACAGATCTTAATGAAATAATACGCAGCCAATTTTAAAATCAAAGTATGTTTATTCATACAAAATCAAAGCACATTATTTGCCATTTTAGTTAACACACGTTTTGACATGATTTTATCTCACGTTTTGGAAATGTTCATTGGCCTCCCAGATCTCTCAACTTGTCAGTGTATGACTTTTTTCTGTCAGGATACTGCAAAAGCTGTGCCTATAACCACAAACAACGAAATTTGGACGTGTTGAAGAATGACATCATTCAAGAAGTTGCGGCCATCCCTGCAGAGATGCTAGTCCGTGTGATGGAGGTTTTTGAGAAAAGACTTGAGTCCTGCATTCGAAATGATGGACATCACCTTGACGAAATTATTTTTCACAAATAACTGAAATGGTAGGAAATGAGCTTTGTCAACTAAATTGGCAAATAATGAGGTTTGATTTTGTGTGCATAAGCATGCATTAATTTTAAAATTGGCTGAGTATTATTTCGTTAAAAAGCGTCCGTCTCCCGTGCATCACTCTGTATTACCATTAGGTATTGAATATAAACGCATTTTTCCTCTGAGGTCAGAACGTATGCTTAGTTAGTATGTACTACATAGAACACTCATTTTCATTTATTTAATTATACTTTTTGATGCAGGGTTTGCCTATTTTCTTAACTGCATCATATTTGTGTATATTTCCCATTGTTCTGCCCATTTTCTTCGAAAACGTTTTTGCTGTTCTTATTTAATAAATTTAATTTTTAATTTTGTAATACCAGAATTTTCGTATTCGGGACTCATTGCAGTTAATTTTTTTTTTGTATTTAAATTGCGCTTGATAAGTAAAAGGAAAATCACGATCGTTTGAGTTTGTGCCGTCGATTCTATCTTGAGAATCGGTAATGTTGTTGAATGAAATACTTGGTTTGAACTTCTGCAAATCAGAGAGGTGGTTTACCCTACACTCATGAGCTAAACAGGACTCGAAAAACTGGTGTTAAAGAAAGGCTTGCTTGTACTTGATAGTTATTTAATTTCTGTTGTCTGAGCTAGCTTTTCGGGCTTCCCACGAAATCTTGCCACCAATCTATATAAGTACATTTTCTTGAAGTCTTTCAGTTTTTATCTTTCCTAACGGTAAAAACGAAATATTACTATTAATATAAATATAGAAGAGTAAAAGCTTGATCTTTAAATTTTATTTTGTTGACAAATATGGAAGCGTTTGTAAAAAAATATTATTTAACTTCTAGTGTAAATGCGAAATTTGTAGCTCTTTTTCACAGAAATGTTTTGAGTTTTTGAGTAACTTTATTGAAAGTCTTTGTTAGTGGATATGAATGCACTAACAAATACAAGGATGTATACATATCGCTTCAAAGTGTATTTATTAAAATCATATTTCATCATCAGAGATATTTAAAAAACTTACATTAAAATTTTTGTAAAAACAAAAATACAGAAAATTGATTTTTATGTCATCTTAAGCAGTGCAAGTAGTCCGTACGAACAATTTGAAAGAAAAGTTTGGAGCTGTTTTTGAGAAAATGGCGTTTGAGGCTTTTTCGAAATAAAGAATATTGAGCTCGTTTTCTCAGAAAAGTGTTACGTTTGCTTGAATATATTATACGTTAGTTAAAGCACGTCATTGTAAATACAAAAATGGGAACAAATCGCCGCTAATATAAATATTATTGACGTGAGACAGAAGTCAAAAAATTACATTTTTGTATTTTTTGAAAAACAAAAGAATACAGTAGAATGGCGCTTATGTCATGTCATAGAGTACATTTCAAATTATCAATACCAAAAATTTAAAGAAAAAAATTGTAGTCGTTTTTTAGAAAATCTTCTTACAATTACACATCTTCCAAAAAATCAAAAACGAACATTTCTAAAACCAATCAAATTTTCAAACAACTGTACATGCTTTTATTGATAGAACTAATTATGGAGAACCAATTTTTTTAACAAAACATCCCTATCATCAATTTTTGTAGTAGTTGAAAGACGCCGAAAAAATTCAAACTTTCGAAATTTTTTTATATTGAGAGTTAAAAGCGAAAAAAAGGACTTATGCCATCTTTATAAGTGTGCTTTTATCGCTGTATTCTCACAAGAAGTTGAAAGAAACATTTGGAGCCATTTTTGAAAAAATTTTGCAAATGTCCCTGGGGCTTCATGTTAAGTAACCCCAAATTTTAAAGAATGTTTTTCAAAATCACAATCTTTCAGTTAATACAGATCGACCGGGGAATACCCATTTTGGAAAAACATCCTACGTGTGGATTGGGCACTAGTGGTCTTCACAGACTGACAGACTGACAGACTGACAGACTGACAGACTGACAGACTGACAGACTGACAGACTGACAGACTGACAGACTGACAGACTGACAGACTGACAGAGTGACAGACTGACAGACTGACAGACTGACAGACTGACAGACTGACAGACTGACAGACTGACAGACTGACAGACTGACAGACTGACAGACTGACAGACAGACAGACTGACAGACTGACAGACTGACAGACTGACAGACTGACAGACTGACAGACTGACAGACTGACAGACTGACAGACTGACAGACTGACAGACTGACAGACTGACAGACTGACAGACTGACAGACTGACAGACTGACAGACTGACAGACTGACAGACTGACAGACTGACAGACTGACAGACTGACAGACTGACAGACTGACAGACTGACAGACTGACAGACTGACAGACTGACAGACTGACAGACTGACAGACTGACAG
>BLKR01007303.1:0-39974 GCA_011170035.1 Teleogryllus occipitalis | reverse complement strand
GTATATATATAAAAGAAAGTCGTGTTGGTTACACTATTTATAACTCAAGAACGGCTGTACCGATTTGGCTGAAAATTGGTGAGCAGGAAGCTTAGAGCCAGGAGATGGACATAGGATACTGTTTATCCCGTTCGACAGCGTTCGTGTGTTGGAACGCACGTTTTTGCACGTTTTCGCGTGATTTCACATGTTAGCGGTTATTGTTGCCTGTGGTAACCCATTGTTGTAACGCCGCACTGATAACAGAAGGCGATAATGATAGCCGCCTTTCGTTCGCCGTTATCCATGTATATAAAAGAAAGTCGTGTTAGTAACACTATTTATAACTCAAGAACGGCTTTACCGATTTGGCTGAAAATTGGTGAGCAGGAAGCATAGAGCCAGGAGATGGACATGGGATACTGTTTATCCCGTTCGACAGCGTTCGTGTGTTGAAACGCACGTTTTTGCACGTTTTCGCGTGATTTCGCATGTTAGCGGTTATTGTTGCCTGTGGTAACCCATTGTTGTAACGCCGCACTGATAACAGAAGGCGATAATGATAGCCGCCTTTCGTTCGCCGTTATCCATATATATAAAAGAAAGTCGTGTTAGTTACACTATTTATAACTCAAGAACGGCTGTACCGATTTGGCTGAAAATTGATGAGCAGGAAGCTTAGAGCCAGGAGATGGACATAGGATACTGTTTATCCCGTTCGACAGCGTTCGTTTGTTGGAACGCACGTTTTTGCACGTTTTCGCGTTTTTTGCATGTTAGCGGTCATTGTTGCCTGTGGTAACCCATTGTTGTAACGCCGCACTGATAACAGAAGGCGATAATGATAGCCCCCTTTCGTTTGCCGTTATCTATATATATAAAAGAAAGTCGTGTTAGTTACACTATTTATAACTCAAGAACGGCTTTACCGATTTGGCTGAAAATTGGTGAGCAGGAAGCTTAGAGCCAGGAGATGGACATAGGATACTGTTTATCCCGTTCGACAGCGTTCGTGTGTTGGAACGCACGTTTTTGCACGTTTTCGCGAGATTTCGCATGTTAGCGGTCATTGTTGCCTGTGGTAACCCATTGTTGTAACGCCGCACTGATAACAGAAGGCGATAATGATAGCCGCCATTCGTTCGCCGTTATCTATATATATATAAAAGAAAGTCGTGTTAGTTACACTATTTATAACTCAAGAACGGCTGTACCGATTTGACTGAAAGTTGGTGAGCAGGAAGCTTAGGGCCAGGAGATGGGCATAGGATACTCTTTACCCCGTTCGACAGCGTTCCTGTGTGAGAACGCACGTTTTCGCGTGATTTCGCATGTTAGCGGTCATTGTTGCCTGTTGTAACCCATTGTTGTAACGCCGCACTGATAACAGAAGGCGATAATGATAGCCGCCTTTCGTTCGCCGTTATCTATATATATAAAAGAAAGTCGTGTTAGTTACATTATTTATAACTCAAGAACGGCTGTACCGATTTGACTGAAAGTTGGTGAGCAGGAAGCTTAGGGCCAGGAGACGGGCATAGGATACTGTTTACCCCGTTCGACAGCGTTCCTGTGTGAGAACGCACGTTTTCGCGTGATTTCGCATGTTAGCGGTCATTGTTGCCTGTTGTAACCCATTGTTGAAACGCCGCACTGATAACAGAAGGCGATAATGATAGCCGCCTTTCGTTCGCCGTTATCTATCTATATATATAAAAGAAAGTCGTGTTAGTTACACTATTTATAACTCAAGAACGGCTGTACCGATCTGGCTGAAAATTGGTGAGCAGGAAGCTTAGAGCCAGGAGACGGACATAGAATACTGTTTATCCCGTTCGACAGCGTTTCTGGGTCAGAACGCACGTTTTCCCACGTTTTCGCGTGATTTCGCATGTTTTCGCGTGAAGGTACTTAACTGAAGAGTGCAACCTATGCACCAAAATTCAGGAACAATAATGAATGATTAATCTACTTAATTTTTTATTTGTTTTTTCTAATAAACAATTTAACTTAATAAATTCCAAAATCTGCTTATTTATTGCCTTTAACAGCCGGTCCTTATGATTACAGCTTTGCATTTCTCTCTTAAACAAAAATCAATTCCAAAAAAAACCCTCTGCTACGTAATAGATTTTTTAATTATCTATTTAATATCAGAGCGTTTTTTGGAAATTCTTCTTTGTTTGAGAGAAAAACACAAATCTGCAGTTGCTTTATTATCACGAGTGCAACAAGGATAGTACAGTTTCTCACAGTGAGTGTGACGCGAGAAAAAGATGGGACCGGCTGTTAAGGCGGAACAGAGTTCGCCGGGTCTGCTAGTAAATAAATAAATAAATAAAAAAGGGTTCCCCGGAGTTGCGTCAAAAAGTTAAAAACTATCAACTGGTGCCGATTGATTGATTGATTTTTTCGTGTTGCCGGGCGCGTCAACTGCTTGGGTCATTAGTCCCGTTAGTGTAGGGCATGTTTTTTCTCGGGAGATGGCGGTGGTTTTCCCCCCGCTGGATGGCGAGATCCGGCGCCGACCTACCGTCGACTAGTGGGGTTTCCCCCTAACCAGGACTCTCCCACCAGCGGGGCACCGCCCCAGTCGGGACAAGCTCTAAGCTCTCGACCAGTCTCCCGGAGTATGTGGTAGTGTAGTGCATGTTAGTGTAAGTGTGTGTGTAAAGGGAGAGGATAGGACAAGGAAGAGGAAGGACAGATCGCGCGCGGTCCGTGGCCCGTTTGGTAGGGTACTGCTCCGGCATTCGCCTGGTGTTGATCGGAGAAACCACGGAAAACTATTGATCAGAGCAGCCGGCTGCTAGAATTCTCCTCCAGACAGCGACTGAATTCGACCTAGCTGAAAAGCTAGTGTCGAAAATCCAGCCGCCGTCAGGACTCGAACCTAGGACCTCCCGGTCAGAGGCGCTGCAGTGACATCATCAACTGGTGCCGACAAACTCCGGTCTTCTCTTTTTCAAAACCATCCATAATTCTTACTATGTTCATTTAAAATTAGTCTTAACTATTATTTTTTTTAAATACATGATTGGTTTAAATATCTAATGTTTTGGAATATATTGAATTATATGAGAGATCTCCAACTTCAGTTTTCAAGGACTAAGATGGGTTTCAAAAGGAAATGAACTAGCGAAATTTTGGAAATTTTGGAGGTTGGAATGAAAATCAGAACTAATTCATTAAGTACCGCGCGTCGTAGATTAACATTGCATCTTAAGCGGAACGACATACGGCTGTTGTCCACGAGCGTTGATGACAACGCGCGTCGCCTAGCGATCGTCGCGCGTTGTAAGTTAGAGAACGCGCGAAATCTTGACATCCATTATAGCTTTAGCTGTGAGAAATCCTACATGTGGCAACATCAACGCGCGTTGAACAGATGTTGGATCCTTGGAAGCCGAGCTTTAGTAGAAAGTTTAGTTGATTTTATTATTTTTAAAGGAGTTTTATGGTTCTAATGACTGTTTCTTCGCACTCTACACGCCAATGTTTTTTATTCCGCCAATCATCTTCCTCTATTCTTCTCTTCATTGTCGAGTCGATGACGGACTTCCAAGATTTCCTTGGTTTTCCTCGTTTTCTTCTTTCGACAGGGATCTTCTTTCAAAGATAATTTTTGGTATTCTGTCAGCATGGATTCTCATTAGATGGCCATACCATTGGAGTTGTTTGGATTCTACATTTTCGATAATTTGTCTCTCTATCTTCATTATCTGTCTAATCTCTTCGTTTGGTATTTTATCAAACAGGGTATACTGACAACATCGTCTCCAAAATTTCATTTTCGTAGCATTGCACAGAGAGTTCATTGCATCTTTTTTAACCAAAATTTCAGATCCGTACGTCACAAAACTCTCCACCGTTGTCTTGTGTATTTGTCTCTTAGTTTCCTTTCTAATATTCTTGTTCTATAAAATATTATGAAGTCTGCTAGTAATTGCCCTTCCTTCACTTTTTTTTATAATGTCATTATCATCAGATCCATCTTAACTAAGAGTCACTCCAAGATATTTAAATTCTTTTACTACTCGAAGTATACCTATTTCTATTTATAGATCAATCCCCGATTGCCCTACAACCATGTATCTTGATTTTTCATTATTTATTTCGAGCCTCCATTTTTTATATTTTTATATTAATTTCTGTAACATATATTCAATATGGTCCTGATCATCAGTCAAAATTACTTGATCATCAGCAAAAAGGAGATTATAAATCTTCTCGTTTCCAACAGTCACTCCCATATTTCTACATTTTCTGGACCATTCCCTTGGAGTTTTGCCAATAAATATATTGAACAGAGTTGGTAGAAGAGGGCATGCATGTCTGAGACCCTTATTTACTATACATCCTCCTGATACTGCATGTTTTTTTATCTTAATATGACTCTTACCATAGCATGACTCATACCATAGTAGATGGTAATATTTTATTTCTTCTGATTCCTATTATAATTTATTCAATTAATTATCTTTTTCTTAAAAAGGAGCGTAGATGCTGAAATTCTAATTCAATTTCGTTTGAAGGAATGACGTTGTCAGTTGGCAGCCAGGCTCCCGAACGTGCTAGGTGGCTTTGGAATGCTGACGACCACGGGGGGGGGCGGTAAGGGCGGTGCATAAACAAGGCCAACTGAGGGGGAGTAGTGCCCACCCCCTCAGGACGTGAGGGCGAGCATGTGATAGCCGAGCGGCCACCCTCACCCCTGAGAGAGGCTGTGGGCGATCACGTGACCGCCAAAAAAAGCGAGCGGAGATGCCAGAATGCTGAAGGGCTTCGTTTTCGGATTGTCTCGTTTCCGTTTGCAATTGTAGGCTCGGAAGGCGGACGTATACTCCTCGAGACACTGCCAAGTCCGTTGCACTACGTGCACCGGGTACCGGCGTGGTAAAGCGACTGGGTGGAAGATGCACTAGCCCAGTGGTGGGGAGCAGTGTGCGTGAAAGTAACAGGTAGATAGTGAACAAAACCCCAGAGCTGTGCATAGTTATAAAAATCTTGTTAATAAACAGTAAATAGAACTCGTGTCTGTATCTTCATTTCACTACCACAATGCCAGAAGAGCAAATGAAAACGATTCTTCTGACATTCGAAATTAATCAAATATTTCTCCCTGTCCTTACGCTTTTTGAAGAGAGTAAAATAATCACCCTGAGAGAGCTTTTTACTATTAATGTACTATTTTTTCTACTAATGCTTTCATTATTAGTGTACTCAATATCTTCTGAACATTTTCCATTTCCTTAACATTTTCAGTGCCACATAACCTTCAATAGCAGTTTCGAAGGCGGTCATTTTTAGTAACGAGTAGCGTCCAAGACGCATGGTTAGCAATACTTGCAGTGCTTTCAATAGCAGAGTCGACGGCGTTCATGTTTAGTAACGAGTAGCGTCCGAGACGCGCGGTTAGCAACATTTTCAGCGACACATAACCTTCAATAGCAATTTTGAAAGCGTCCAGTTTTAGTAACGAGCTGATCATGTCTACTCGTTACTACCAGTAGCGTCCGAAACGCGTGATTAGCAACATTTTCAGCGCCACATAACCTTAAATAGCAGTTTTACAGCGTTCATGTTCAGTAACGAGTAGCGGCCGAGACGCGTGGTTAGCAACACGCGTAGCGCAGGCATCGACACGCGTCCACGCAGGTGACGTCATCAGTGGGGTGACGTGCGTCAAAACTACACCCGTATGCCTGCAGTCTAACCGCCACAGCAGCGCAGCTACGCCGCCCGTAAGAATTACTTCATTTAAACCTATGCTTTGGTAGCAGACGCGCCAGTCAGAAGTGTTGCCGAGTGGCACTGGGGGAAGGGGCTGGGTCCTGTATCGTTACCTCTTTGCGCGTGGTAGCACTATCGTCCATCTAGATGCTTGTACCATTGTTCTGTGTTGGGTGCCAGTTCATCTCCTAGAGGCAAATTGCACGCAGATTTCACACAGAGTTAAGGATCAGGGGAAGGTGTTAGGTAAATAATTAGTCTGTTTAGGACATACTCAAAAGACAGGGGACGCTCCTTACCCACAAACACAACTGAAAACATTGATAGTTCACGCCCTACGCAGATTTAGAAATCATAGCTTTTTAGTTCGCATATTTGGGTGCAACGATCCCAGTCCCTTTCCCAAGAGGAATACTGACATGACCATTCTATTAGTGCACGTACGTTTACTACCAATTGTGTTACAGTAGCACATACTTTCTCGTGATATTAGTAACGGTTTCATAATATTACAATATTGTAATTTATTTCCAGACTAACATTTCTCAGCCATCACTTTAAAAGAGTCCTTACCAAACGTAGTGCACAAACGGACTTTTTCAATCGCAAAAGAAATTCTTAGAGATGCTCCAAATATACGTTTAAATAATAAAAGAGATCTAGTTAATTTAAAAAATAATTAATATGTCTCACTTAATTAACATAGGAAGGTAAATGGTTTTTATTGTTTGATGCGACAACGTATTGGTATCCATATTTTCTTAATATTATGAGGAGCTGCGGTAATAAGAGATCACAAAGTTTGCACCTCTGAAGAAGAAAGGCAAGATGTGGTTGTGAGTGTGGCCACTCTGTAGAAATGCGAAACTCAAGTCGAGTTTGGGGTGCTGTGTGCCCAGAGGCTGCTCTGGAGGTTCGGCGGACTGGAGAAAAAACGTTCGGACAGATTACGCGATCGCGATTACCGGGTTTAAAAAGAGGCTTTTTGGAGGTCACTAGCCCAAAAGTACGGTGGGTGGTCACACTTTCGGCCAAACACGGCTCAGCTTAAAACATCTTCAGCAGCAGTTCCATTGAGAGGTGTTTCATCCACACTATAGTAGGGATCTCACTTCCAGGGATTTTCCTCTTTTCTCACAACTCAAGAACCTCCTGATCGGTCAGCATTACGCAGTCATGCACAAGCTGAGTTGCAGGTGACTGTAAAACACTTTTACTTATCCCATGCAGTATACTTCTACGACACAGGAATACAAATGTTTATCCCATGGTACGACAAATGGCTCAGTTCAGATAGTGATTATGTGAACAAAACGTACTGGTGCTGTATCTGCTACAAAATTGTTCTTGAAATTGTGTTTTTCAAAACTTTTTTTTTCTAGGGCTTTTATCCAGCCAACAGCCGGTTGCCCTTTACGTCCTGAAGGGACGCACACTCGACCGTACACTAGACAAACACTTGCGGGCTCCTCTGATCTGGGGTCAGCAGAACGCGAGGCCCTCCGCGACAACACACACACAAAGTCAAGGGACAAACAGCCATGCCCAAGGCGGGACTCGAACCCACGACCCTTCGGACCGAAGTGCTGAGTCGGTACTCGCTCTTAGCCACCTCGGCCATCCAGGTCGGCTCAAAACTTTTTAATTTGAAAAAAAATTAAGATAACTTAAGGAAACTTACTTTCTTGATACGCCTCGTAAAAAGGGGGCAGGTTCGATTTTTTGGAGATCACTCCAATTATTCGAAACCAGCAAAAGAACAAATAATTCAAAAGGTAACGGAAACGGTATGTTTCATTGTTTCAACAGTAGTTTTCTGCTGATCTGAACAGGAGATCCGAGTTGAACAGCTAATCCGAGTCAGTGAATATTATTTCCCAATGCGACACCAAAAATACAGAATGACCTAATATTTAGTGAAAATTAATTGTTATTTTATTTGTTGGACAGTGGAAGAAAATATAAAGGGATTTCCTTAGAACGATTAAAGAGAGATTTAAGGTTCGGATATAAACGCATTCCGAATGTATAGGTTAGGCCTCCAAAGCATTTTGCACTTTCGAAGACCTCGGGAGCCGCACGAGGCACTCGAGAGCAAATCCAGGAAGTTAAAAAGGGTAGGGTGAGACCCATTCTAGAAGTGCAGACTGTCAATGAGAATGCGCATTTCGCGCCTAAATTGAAATTGCAGTCGGCGAGAACATGACGGACTGTTCATGCAATATTGCCTTTTGCGTTATATTGGATATGTTTGTTGTCAATAGACGTCTTTGTGAAATATGAACCTAAAAGTAATGAGACAAACCTACATATTTGGTTTGGACACCAAGTATTATAATTGCTTGTAGGGCTGATACTGTAATTCACTTTGCTGGGAATAACCTCAAATTTAGTGTGATGCTAAACAAAAAATTGTAATACTGAATTGTTTTTGTTTGACGATGATAGTAATCAACTATTTTTTCATTAACAATTTTTCATTGAATAAGACAATTCAATAAAATACAAAAAAATTCTTAAACAATCATGATTACTTCCTGCTTTCATTTTTGACACGAGCACACATTTCTAATATCAACGAACAGTATTTATTCATAATCATTTAATGGTTAACACTTGTGGAGAGACGGTATTTACGTTTTCTTTTGTTTCAAGCTGCAACTCGTGCTTTGAATATAATTTCTGTTTCTAGCACTCAATCAAGGTGTAACTGTTGAGAGACTTTCGTGACACGCTGTATTGTTTAAAAATCAGAACGAGCATTCTAAAAAAATATAAAAAAAGTAAAGTTTAGACAGCAATGCACAGAAGAACACAAACAGTGAATTATGACCCTTATAACTACAAATACGGGACATTACCCATTTGAATAAGTGTGCAAAAATTTCACAGCATGAATTATTGCACTAGAAGCCCAGGCATTCAATCTACACGCCGCGCCGTTCCAATTGTGCAATAGCAAGCTGCTCCCGTCCCCACAAAGCTGCTTACCCCCACTACTTGCACTTGCACCGCTCTCGCGGGCAGACCTCCGGCTCTTGAGTGCAGCAGACTCGCGGGAGCTGGCGTTGCAGACCAGGTACATGTGGTAGCTCTTTCACCAGCGACATTGTGTGAAAATAAGCCAATTGGCGCGTCGGTTTCGGTAAAAACGGAAAGTAATTTCAAGTATTTCTTCACAAATTATCTAGATTCTAAGAACCAAATGTAATGTAAAAATTAACGACGTGAGAGATATTTAAAAAATAGATACATGTGTAATTTTTGAAAAACCAAAATATTAAATTAACAAATCTGACTCACCAATCATTCTTTCAAGCTTGTAGCAGATAAGGGCCTCCGCAATACTGACCCTGTTTTCTCTCCAATTTTTAAGCACCGTGATAAACGTATTGACGGGTTTTCTCTCACCATCAAAGCGCAGTTCAGTGCCCTTGCGTCGTCGCTGCCACTGGTCAGAAGATAGTTCTACATTACGTCCCTAAGAAAGAACCTTAAAAACATTTATTCGTCCAGCCTGATGATAATTAGTTGAATTTTTCTTCCATTAGGCGCACTGAAAGCGGCAATCACCGCAGTTTGCTAGTCCTGACTGCAAGTCCCGACAGGGTATCCCATCTGTACTGTGCTTTTCATCTTTCTCTCACTATTATTTAGATTCACATCATCAACCATTTCTAATCATAAAGGTGTTTATTGTGTTAATATAATAATAATAATAATAATAATAATAATAATAATAATAATAATAATAATAATAATAATAATAATATTTTGCTGGCAGAAAACTTCTGTTTAGTAACAAAACACATATTGAGAAGAAGAAATTTAAACAGTGTTATTAAGCTAGTTTCGGACTATAAATCTGCGCTTAGGCAGAATATTGCATTTCATTCGATTTATTACTAATGTTAACAATATACTAGTATTTGCCAATTCTCTAATAGAAAATATGTATCAAGTTAATATAAAGAAAATACAAGTCAAGTTACGTCGTTGTAAAATTTTTGTATGATATTCATTATAAATGAATATTAAGAAAAAAGAGAAGCTAATTGCGTCATAGAATAACTTCTTGATCAATGTCGTTACACATCCCGGATTTACAATAAATTTTTATGGATATTACACACATTCTTGTAAAGGATTTTACAAATAATTTCGCATCTAATGTCCATTCCGTTGCTTCATTGTCAATACTGAAAGGAAATTGAAATATTTGTCAATTACATCGCTGACACTCGTTTGGGTTCAAAATGATACTGCTCAAGTTCTTCTGGGACAACTGTTGTATATAGAGCTTTAATTACAAACTGCCTTTTTTATTATTTACAATCCCCAGACGTGAAAATTACGTGAATACAGTAGAAATAGTGAAGTTTTGTACTCCACCCCCTCACGCTATGCGCTTGAGTTCCTGCGTCAATGAATGAGATGAGTACAAAGCAAAGAATAGGTCGATGAAGAGGAGTGGAATGCCCCAGCGTACGCCACACCAGAGATAGAACACGCACTCGATAAGCCTTCGGCACGTGTTCAGCCGTCGTCTTAGCACTCTATACATTGCCACTGGAGAATTTTAATAGCCTTTGTGCTCTATCTTCTGTCCTTGTCCCAGTTCATCGATGTAATCTGTAACACTTCACTTCATATAGTGGTACCTTTTGATTGTAAAGACACTAAACACAAAAGAGCGAGACGAGTGAAGGCTGCAGATGAGATCCGATCTGTTATTGTTTCCAAAGATAAAATAGTTGCCATCTCATTGTTAGAAATAAGCTGAAGAATAGAAACGCCATTTTTTAATAATAATGATAGATATTTTTAACCAGTAATGCTACAAAACGGCCTAGACTAGTGTCATTTCTTTTCTATTTAGTCAGGGCTTTCAGTCAGCTTTTCGGTTTTATCCCACACCCTTTCCTATTGCCACGTAACGGTGCATTTAGGACCTACCAGGACCTTCCGCGGTCAATATCGCTTGCCTGGTAGGGCCGGCTTTCGGTTAGATGGGGCCCCGAGGCTCTGAAAGATTTGGGACCCCTAAGTATTGTCTGAAATATTTATTACGTAATTTTGTCATAATTTATTCTGAAAAGTTAATATAAAAATGAAAATATGTTCTAATCCTTCTTTTTATGGTAAGTAAACGCAAGGTAAAGAGATTATTAGAAGAATGAGATTAAAATCCCATTATGGTTCAGCTGCTTTGGTTATTTTGCTTTTTCAACTTCCCATTAGAGAACATGATTTATTAGAGGGATTGTTTGATAATTTTTTATCATGAGATTTTATCAATAATTTTTTATCTTCTGCGTGGTCTCCTTAATCATGGGGGCTCGAGGCACGAGCCTCCTCAACCTGTGCCCAAAGACGGCCCTGTTGCCTGGGATCAATAATTCTCACTGATGAGCTTCCGCGCACTTCCTGAACATCATGCCTATTTCGATCTTGTACTGTATATACAATAGTAAATACATGTGGTAGCCAGTCGGCACCAAGTAATATCAACAAGCTACGCGAAGTCCAAAAATAATATCTCAGATCAACATTAAATGCACCATGGTTCAATCAACAAACCCGATGATAATTAGTTGTATCTGAATTCAAGGAGACGGTAAAATATCAGGTCAACAATTTCTTCAACAACGAACCAAATTCTCCCTACTCTTTAATGTTTGATTTTGGTAGAAACAGGAACCGGCCCCGCATTAAATCATGATCCCCAAATGACCAATTGAAACCTCCTGAACTTCCAGACTGTCTCACCCATTCACCCCCTACTATCTTCTTACTTGGCTCAATACTAGTCAAAACCCAAAATTCAGCGAAAAAATCTAGACCTAGAAGGATGGCCATATATTAAAAGACTTATGTTTAATGTACTTTAAAATCATCTAAAGACGCAAGTGCCGAACGAGAAGCAATATTTAAAAAAAAAATAATGCTAAATTTAATGTTTATGTTATCACTACCTCTCAACCCTATTGGATTCAGTCATTTGTTTCTGTCAGACACATATCATAATTCCTATAAATCGACCTACAAGATTTTGTCGTGCAGAAATATATAAATTGTTTTCAGTATGTAATTACAATGTTTTTAACACCTACGACTTATGAAAAATTGCTTATTTAGGAAGAATGTCCCTTGGCCAAAGACAATGCAGTCTCTAATTCAAGCAGCAAGCAATGCTTCTTTGCTGCTTGAATTGAAATACTGAGCCCTGCAGCGAATCCCACGTTGAAGTGGCGCAGCATCGATAGGTAGAAGAGAGGCCAGTGGGAAGTCTCGGTGCGGCGAGGCATCTAGGGTAGAGGGCATTACCCGCGTGACACAAGGAGGAAAACTGATAGGGCAACAGGATTACCGCCACTGGCTCCCATCCCTTCTCAAACAATGAACGGAGTGCTACTGCTAACTGTGAGAGGCTCGTAGTATTTGAATAGCGCCAGGAGGAAGCAAAGAAGTCGAATATTCTGTTACGAACATTTTCGACTTGCTAGCCCGACTGGACCAAGCTTTTTCAAATAACGATAAAAGTCTGTATAATTATTTCGTCAGAATAATTATTATTCAACAATTTTCTGATATAGCGTACACAGCCACTTTACAGAATTGTTTAGTAATACAATGTATACAATAATATACCGACAAAATAAGAAGGAGGATGACCCCACTGGGCTCCTCAATGGGAAATCAGTTATTGTGGTGGTTTGTGGAATGGGTGAGATAAGGGGGATTATGATGTGGAGAAAGCGTAGGAGTTACGGAGGACGGAATTTATCTTTGGGGAATCTGGACGGGATGCGGTTTAGATGAGGATGAGTGGTTTTTCCTAGTGAGAAAGTCGGTTAGAAGGGGAGGTTATGAAGCTTGTATAATCTTTCGGAGAGGCGGGAGATGTGCTAGGCGACTGTAGGGAATTTTAAATCATTGTGAATTTGATTTGTACCATGGGGCATTTAAGGCAGTGCGGAGCACTTTATTTTGGGGGGTTTGAATGTGCTTTATTGTTGGCATCTCCCCAGATCGGTGCAGCGTACGTGATTGCAGGGCGGAGTAGCGATTTATATGTGTATGGTGGTTTTTAGGTTAAGGGATGACTTTCTATTAATAAGAGGATAGAGTTGACGAAGGTAGGAATAGGCTAGATTTAGCCGTGAGCGAATATGGGCTTTCCAGATTAGACGGGTGTCTAGAAGGACTCCAAGGTAAGGGATAGAAGTGCTGTGCTCTGCCCATTTGAAGGGAGTGGATGATATGTATAGGGGTGAAGCAGGCAGAATGCGTTTTAGGGTGAAGGTTTTGGCAATGTATTTAGCAGGGTTTAAGTTAAGTTGCCAGTTAGAAGACCAAGTGGAGAATTCGTTTAGAGCTTCTTGCAGGGAAGAACAGGCATCTTGGTGAGAATGATTGGATGTGAATAAAACTGTGTCATCTGCATATAGGGGCGTTTCAGTAGAGTGGAGGCTGAGGATATCGAGAGTGAATATGTTGAACAGCGTTGGGGATAATTGAAAGCCTTGAGGGACTCCTGCAAGGATCCTAAATGGTTGGGATAGTGAGTTGTTTACTTTGACGGCAAAGGATCGATTGTGGAGGAAGTCTTTGATGATGTTGAATAGGTAGTCGGGAGATCCAAGGAGGCGTAGTTTATATAGCAAGCCTTCGTGCCAAAATCTGTCGAAGGCTTGGGACTAGTCGGGGAAAACGACAGTGGTGAATAGCTTCCTTTCAAATCCTCAGGCTATGGATTCTACCAGTCAAAGAAGTTGATGGGATGTTGAGCAGAATGGGTGGAATCCAAATTTGACTGGAGGGATGATTTTTGTTTGATTAGCAAAGTCGCTCTGCCTGGAGAGAATTAGCTTTTCGAATATTTTTGCAACGGTTCGGAGGAGGTTCATTGGGCGATAACTGATCCGAATAATAAGAGAAACTAGCGTCGTGTGGCAATAGCTAAGCACACATTCGTAACATGCGCAACTCTTCGAGCGAGGAGACGGCCAGACGTTTGGAAAATGTATCAGAGTCCCCCAAAAGTATATTTTCGACAAATATCGATCTCTATTTTTGTACAATTACATAGCATTCTCTACATAAAAAGTAAAATTTAAAGAATACAGAATGCAAATTACTTAACTTGATACTCATAGACTTACTACGTTAAAGATATTGTAAATCTAAAAGCCCAAAAAATGAACTTTTTTAAAAAATATCTTCAATCTTAATAAATTTATTCCTGTGATTTAGATAACGTTGAAATTACTCATTTTTCATTACCAGTTTTTAAATGGATGATGAGCTGAAAATTATGGTTTGCAGGGCATATTTTATTTAATTTTATTATTTTTTCTGATAGACACACCCTTATATGAAAATTGATATATCATCAGTATTTTATAGAACACAAAATAACAAAAAAAACTATGAATTTTCTTATTAAAATCTTAATTTACGTTGAGAATAATTGAGGTAGAAAGATCTGGAAGTGTTCCAGCGTTAAGTTAATACAAATAAATTTTCTCATCAATTTTGATATTAAAGTTATTTTTAAAAAAACATCTTATAAATTCCTTTAGACACGCTTAATATTACATAATTCATTTGAAAATAAAGCCTCTGGGATGGCTCATGGGCAGCTTACTAGCTTCCTTTGCTGTGGTCCCCGGATTCGATTCCCGGTCGAGGAAAAAATATAGTTGTTGCTTTCCTTTAAAATCGTCCCAGTTTCTGTAGCTATGTAACAAAGAAAAGCTCAAGCAGGCGGATCTTGATAGGTACGATGAAGTGAATATGTCATGTTCGCCTTATGACGCTCTTACCTTCAAGCATGGGAATTAACTAGTCCCAGGCAAGGAGGACACCGGTAGCTGACCGACGAAGTCGGACTACCGACCCAAAACGCCAAATACATACATACATTTGAAAATAAAATTAATCAGTACAACACTGGATAATTAATCTTTTTTTTAAACGTGGTCGAAAAGTTTATTCTTATGAAGTTATTAATTTTATAATAAGGTAGACATTGAAAAGTCAAAAACATAGCAATTATTGAGGCCATATTATTATCAAAAAGGGAAAATACTGAAAATAAGAAAGTAACAACAGTGTCTTGTACATGATGTCTAATCAAGTAACCTCTAGACAGGTGAGACGACGGAAAATTGGTCACAACACGGGCAGTACTTGAGATAGCAGAAAAAAGATGTTGTGAAGCAAATAAAAAAGTAAACAATGTTACGTAACAGGAAATCACAGATGGGGAACTCCAGCAGTATCAATGTAAGGGAAAAGAAATTTCCCAGGAAGTTTGAACGTTGACACTAGCCAAAGGGATCAGTACGTGTGAAACAGAAATAAGTGGGGAAAGTGATCAACACCCATTATGATATGAAACCAGGAGTGATTCATACCAGAAAAGAGCAAAGAAAAAAACGGTAAACAATATTACCGTTATTAAGTATCTTCAAGCAAATACTTAATCATTTGAATACAATGAGAAACTTTCTGTACTGGAGGAAACTCAATGCTCCAACTGGTGGGTCAGCCGTTTTTCTTTTTGTCAGTGAGTTATTTTTTTTATTCAGGAGCAAAAGTTCTTTTATTCTTCCCTATTACTTCTGTTTTCTCACATTGAAGCCGCTTCTGGCCGAACTTAAAAATGTACTTCTACACCCCTCTAATTTACTTGCATAAGTTGATAAGCTTGATAAGCTTGCATTAAGTTGTGTAATGCTTTCTCTTTGCACTGCGTGTCCATCCACCTTCTGAAGAAATCTAAAATCTGTTCCTAGTTGGTAATATCAAAGTATGGTAAAGATGCTTTAATCGTGCAATTCTCAGTACATGATATCAGAAAAAATTTAAAATATGAATTATTTATAATTTAAGATTTGTCTGTTCAGGTAAGGTACGTTTAATGTTCAATTAAAATATAATGAATGCGTAAAATTGTGTATTTCAAGCAAAGAGTCAGCGGATGGTAATATTTTTTCTTTAATTTTTTCTAGAACCTAATTCTGTTATCAGCAAGTTAATTATAACTAAATAATTACCTGAGAAAAAGTTGCCACACATACATGGGTATCAATTAAAATGAGAGAAGATACATTCATCGAAAAGTAGCATAAGGGAAAAAAAGAAGTTAAAAAGTCATTCGCAACCTCTTGTATTTACAATAGAAGTATAAAACGTTAAATTGTTTTTTAAATTGCAGAGAGAGACGGACCAAGTTGAAATAGTGAATGTAACGACACCTCTCCAAGATTCGCAATAAAAATGCTTAACAAGTTTCGCTTTAAGAGGCTGGAAAGGAAAAACGACAAATAGGAACTAAGACCAATTTTTTTCAAGGAAAAAAAAAAAAAAAAAGAAAAAGGGAATTCACGAACCCAACTACGAGTACAAGCAGAGCCGAGGAGACCCAGACAGAGTCCATTCACAACTAACGGTTGGGAAAGGTTGTTTACCTCGCAAGTCGGAACTGCTACATACCAACGTCCCGCTACTCCGTGTACACAACGCGCGAAATTCCCTGACGAGTTTACCCAAGGAGGATGAAGCAGCGAAAAGAACGAAAGTTTCAACAGTCTCGAGTTCAGAGTGCTAAACATACGAGTGTCACCGGTTATCGACCGCACACACGTTTCTGAAGTGCAAATCGGTTATCGAACAATCAAGATTCCTGCAATCTGAACGGCACCGATTTGGAACTATAAAGGAAGGGAGACGCAGATGGTGGTACTCATTACCCCACGGGACACATTAGAGGTGAGTATTATCATTTTTTTCGTTTTTGTGAGGAGACTGCTAAAAATGTCAAATATAGTGCTAAATTGATCCCAAAAAGACAATAGTTTAATCTGGTTTATTACTTGTCATTTTTCCCCTTCAAATATAGACTTTATAGCAGACATCGTGTAAAGAGAAAATGTGTGAAGTCGTCAGTTAAATGTAATAAAAATTCGTGCTTATATGGGCAGATATGATGAGATGGAGTACGATTTTTCGATTGCGATTCATTGCGATACATTTTTAAACAATTACTTTGAAATGAAGTTCGTAATTTAAATAATAAATTAAATGAATGTACAGCAAGTTCATTCACGACTAAAATAGTATTTTAAAAGCTGTACATTTATTCTTTCAAAAAATTATCTTCAAGATGTACTTTATGTTCTTTTTACTTACTTCCAAACGGTATTTTTAAATATCGTGAAAAGAATGGAATTTAATCACTGTTAAGGGGAGAATGCGTGCCTAGTCGATAGTTTTTCTGTATGTCTCCGATCACTACCAGGTGAATTCCCAAGCACTACCTTAACAAACTGATTCCGCGCGAGCTTTCCTTCGCGATCCACGTCTCATCATCTCCTGCATCACACACACACACACTTCCATTTTAATGATCTCCACACCCCCACCCGTCGGGAAAACATTGAGGAGCATAGATTTGCCCCGGCTGAGACAGTGCCCCAAGGAGGAGTAAGGGAAAAATCTACAAGTCGAGATGTAGGTCGGCTTCGAATCTCACGTTTCAAGGAGCGAGGAACAGTTGCTGCCGGACTATAACCAGTACAACGCATCTCAAAAGTTAACGCGTCTGAAACAAAAATATACTCCCACGCCCCACATTAGTTGAAAATCCTTTTTTATTTTTACGTGTGTCGAAGTTCTTAAAACTGGCCTGGATAGCCGAGGTCACTAAGGCTGAAGGGCCGTGACTGCCTAAGCTTGAAGGGTCGTTGGTTCGAATTCCGCCCCGAGCAAGGATCTTTGTGTGCGTTCGTGTGCACGTTCCGGTACCGTTACTCTAAAGTTATATAACCAATGTTAAATTACAGTGCTCGTTATACGACCATAGCAGTTGAAAAACGACCTTAAATAATTAAAAAAGCTAGTATTGCTAAAACAGCACGAGCTTTCTCGGCCTATTTTCACGCAAAGTAACGCGAAAAGTAGACAAATTTTTGAAAAATTGTACATGTCCTTGTGTCAAAATCTATCTTTAAGGAACAGATTTTATTAAGGAAAACATTTCTTTCTTCATAATTGTAGTTGTAGGAAGATGCCGAAAAAATTGAACTTTTGCAATTTTCGAAAAGTCAGGATTTTCAATGAACATGACACCCGAATTCTCTTAAACCTTCTTTACACTAAACACATCCAAAACGATGGATCAATTTATTTGGAACATGTTCCAGGGCGCTTCATGTAAAGTACCCTTCAAAATTCAAATGTCATTTACAAATTCAAGGCGCCGCGATATCAGTTTACATCGATAGGCGAATAACAATTTTGGAGAAAATTGGCTGAACGGATTGGCCGCTAACGTTGGTCACTGACGAACAGACAGACACATTTTGCCGTCAATCGATTTTTCGGTATTAAGGATCCAGAAAACATAAGTTCTGGCTACACCACGTGTTAGAGGATTTTTTTCTAAATTTAACATCTGGATTTATCCACGTTTTCTTTAGCAGAGCCCTGTAATAAGTGTTTTTGTGCCGAAAATTGGCCGTTTTTCGCGCAGCATTACATAACTTTCCCTATACTCCGTAGGGAAAAATTAAAAAAAAAGAAACCCCTCCCAAAATATTTGTCCCCCTGATGCTGAGTGTTGGCGCAGCGTGACGATGGTCCCGAAACTGCTGGTGGCGCTGGCGGCGCTGCTGCTGGCCGGAGCAGCCGTTGGCGACGACAGCTACCGCCTGCCGCAGGAAGTCCTCCCTCTCGCCTACGACGTGTCGCTGGTGCCCTACCTCAACGACGCCGGGGACCGGTCCTTCACCTTCGATGGCGTCGTCGTCATCAAGGTCCAGGCGCAGCAGGCCGTGCCCGTCATTACCCTGCACGCCAAGGACGTCACCATCCAGGAAGTTCAAGGTGAGTCAGAAGAAGGCGATTGCCAGTCACATTTTTGCACTACTGCTGTTATGAATCACGTGAACAGTGGCTGCAATCTCTGCATTTTTCATTTCCTAGCAACTTTATATGAACCACATCTTTGTAAAATATTGTAATATGTATCATTTCAAACATATCAAAAGCCTCGAAAGATGCTAGAAAGAAAAATTAATTTACCACTTTACGAATGACATTTACCTACAATTACAAAAATAAATAGAATTTTCTTCAACAAAATGTAACAATAAAATGTAATTAATTAAATAATTAATCTATTATTCTCAGTCATTATAAAAAAGAAATCATTTCTTTTGAGAGCTACCTTGAAATCCTGTTTCATGTGAATCGTGTACAGTTCCTTACTCACATAAGTTGAAGCATGTAAGTTTGATACCCTTCCGAGGTTCGCTAACGGTTTATTCGAAAAGTCGAACTTGGCCAACAAAACCGTATGTTGGGAGCAAGTATAAGTACATACCGTATAGATCCTACAAATGGAATGCAATGATAGAATTGTTGACGTTTTGAAATATATTTGGTGTTAAAAATAGTACTTTTGCCGAATATTTGAGATTACAGTAAGAACCGACACCTCTTTTTGATTGTCTCTAGAGCAGCGTACAAAATTCCGTTCCGAGGGGCAATTGGGTTAGAAATGGCCTCGGGAGTCGCGGTGCTGAAATCGTTTCGCTGTCTTTGGATTAGGCAGGGGTGCAGGGCCCAAAAAAACAATTCATACTTGTGGCAGGGAGGATACAGAAACAAATATGAAGAATATGAGCTCTTAATGAGTTAATATTTTTGCAAAGATATTGAAACCGAAACACTAAGGTGTGTAACTTTTCATCTTACGAATCATGATCGTATTGTTCAATACCATAATATTCTTATATCAGTAATTATTCATGAACCATTAAAAAATGTGATAATCACAGTGAGACGACTCTAAATTGTTTAATAAAATTTAATTATCTCTATGGTAAATATTTATTTTTGAATTATGATATCAAACGTTCCTTTTTTAACATTCTCCTGCAGTGTCCGAACTGGAAGTATTGAGTTATGACTTGGAAACGAAGCGAGATTTCCTTACCCTCAATCTCAACGAGCCCTTGTCGGTGGGTGCTCTGTATGACATCACCATTCGCTACGAAGGAAACCTTCGCAATAATCTTGCTGGGTTCTACAGAAGCTCTTACAAGACGTCAGCTGGAGAAACAAGGTAAACATAGTGAACAGCCTCGGCGGCCATATCATTCTTAAATCACATGGGACACAAACATTTTTCAATTTTGTAAAATATTTGCAAACCAATGTACTACATGTCTGTTGTTTTCTATTGCAGATGGCTCGCTACGACCCAGTTCGAAGCGACGGACGCTCGCCGAGCCTTCCCCAGCTTCGATGAGCCAGCCCTCAAAGCCACTTTCGTTATCCGCATCGCTCCCCCGATCGGCTTTCATGCCGTGTCCAACATGCCCGTTTCCTCCATCACCGGTCCTGAGTAAGTTGTTATTTAGATTATATGTTAAATTATATTGTATGTTAGATTACATGTTATGTTAGATTGTATGTTAGATTACAAATGTGATGTATTTCAGAAGTTCCAACAAGGAATTAAAAAGTAACTCCTTGTTTGAACTTCAAAAATACATCAATAAATCATATTATTCATTATTTATAAATGTTAAATACTTGTAATGTAAATAATTATCATAGTATATTTTATACGGTAAGGTAGCAAAGTAGTAGTGTTTACATGTATTATTGTGCATTGCTCACTGTTGTGGAAGCTGTGTAATGGATTCTGTAAAAGGGCATTATATTGAAACCAATAAATAGAAATAAATTTATTTACAAGGAATAAATAGGCTCACTGTTCAGAGTCAACTAAACCTTCATTTACACACTGTCTTCATAACATATCAGTGTGTAATCATTAATTTATTACATTGATATGTAATAAAGATCAGTGTCTAAATGAAGGTTAATTGAAGGTCTCTAAACAGTGAAGCTATTCATTCCTTATAAACACTTATACACAACTTCCCAATAATCAAAATAGGAATGAATTTGTTTAGAACAATCGATTGTGATAAGGTTGATGAGGTATTGTTGACGTAATTAAATTATTCAATAATTGAAGTCATCTACGTCAAAATAATGGATTTATTTGAGAGCCAGCTCTCGACGGCTTTGAGTCATCATTAGTCTCGCTGTGTAACAAAAATCGGGAGACTATGCCACACAATCTGTGAAAGTGCTAAGATTGCCGTTATTGGAGGTGGTTGACATAATCTGTAGGTGTTAGACACATGTGATATTTCAATAATATCCACGTGAAATTGATTTATGTGTCGTTCATATGGACTTTGTTTGCACCTTGTACCTCTGAGGAAGGTCCAAAAATGTGAACGAATTATCTTCAATACTTTACTGAAATAAAAAGTCGCCAATATTAAAGAATATTGATAATTTAATATTAATACAAATATATGTAGTGGATATAATAACAAGAAAATACCTACTATGTTTTAGCATGAATAGTAGCTATTCACTGGTAGCTATTTTAGAAGATCTGCTAAATTACCAGATCTTCTAAAATGTGCAAATGTAAATATAAATTAAAAATTAATTTACAATGATTGCCAATATTTTATGGAATTCAAATAGAATATAAAAATTAAGTACTATATGATCTGTGTTTTTATATGTATCACAATGAATATTTGTTTCTTTTTAAACCTTAGCTCCAACACCGAGAACCGCTATTGGTACAACTTTGATCGCACCGTAAAGATGTCGACATATTTGGTAGCATTCGTAGTCTCCGATTTCGCCTTTGTAGAAAATGGTCCCCACCGTATTCTTGGCCGCCCAGAAGCCATCGACACCTCCCGGTATCCTCTGGCAATTTCTCCCGAAGTTTTGAAAGTCATGGAGGATCTGACAGGAGTTAAATATTCCCTGCCGAAGATGGATCAGGTGGCTGTACCAGATTTTGCTGCTGGAGCAATGGAGAACTGGGGTCTCGTTACTTACAGGTAAGTGCATTGAACCAAGTGTGTAGTGAATTTAGTGTCTTCGTATAAATGAATAGATATTTGAAAGCTAACTATAAAATAATGAGAAGGATTCATGAAAAGTATTGTTTTACGAACAGGAATGATTTATTTTACTTCCTCAACATAGAGATTAAATATTACGTAGTTTCTTTAAAAAATGTATAAACTACACACTATGTAATAACTATAAGTTAAAGAAAAATAAAGTCTTAAATCATATACCCAAAAATTATAACAATAATTATAATACAACTTAGGAATCCTTTCTATTTAAAATACTAAGGGTTGGTAATGTTTTTTGTTTGTTTTTTGACAATTTTTCACAATATAAGAAACCATCGACTCAAAACCTTAAAGGCTACTGCTGGATACTGATGGAAAGGGAATTACTCCACAGTTCTTCATTCAACAGATTTAAGAAGAAAAATTTAGATAGATTCTGATAGATTCAGTAGCTAACATATTTCTACTACACACATTAACATTAAAAGAAGTACATGGGGGACAGATGGTGAAATTAAGAGGATCAGGCGGAGACATGTGGGTCCAGAATAATGTTTCTTAAGCATTATTCTACAAATTGTGATCTTTTTAATTTTCTATTACTTTTTTGAAGATAAGTTCTCTTGTATGGTCTCAATCCATAGCATTAGGATTCAGAAAAGTGCAGATACCCGAAATCGATGTAAAATTAAAATAAAGAAAAAGGCAAATAATATCATACGATTAACTTGAAGTGTCTGTTAAATTTTCTGGGCGGTTAAATTTTCTCATAGCAACGTTAGAATGGTTATTTTCGCACAGTCAGTGCCGGGAGTTCGAAGTTGGGTTCGATTACAAAGTAATTTTCATCTTTGAAACAATTATTTAGGAAGCGTGTTGTTTCCGCACTGGTCCAGATAGTCATATCTAATTCTCTTGAGAAGAGACATTCGGTGGTCCGCCTGGCAGATTAAAATTTGTCTTCCAAACAGTCTACTACTTCGACGCAAAAGAGTAGTAATGGAGGCGGCTCTGCTACTTAGATGTGAAATACTATTTGGCGAAGTTTAGGTAAATAAGTTAAAGTGAGTTTATATATGTTATTCACTTCTTAAATTTTATTTTATGTGCCTATCCTCTTTTTCACATTTAGTTCCAAGTTAGGAAAATCGGGATCTATAATATCTCAGCAGCAAATTCTTAAACATTTTTCTCAAATTTTCATTTATTCGAACTATGAACTGGCGTTAGAGCAGTTTCTTGAACTCAAAAATGTTTTCATACACACACATGTGGTAACAAACAGCGTAGATATTTTGTCTTAAATTCTGTGTTGTCAAGCATCTTGTAAAACTCTAAAATACTGCAACTTTTGGCATCATATTAAACGTTTCATGAAGCTTACAATTCAATTCCATTATCAGCGCCCCACTCGGAATATTATGTAAATTTGTTGACAATGGTCAATGGCCAAATTCTAAAAATTATGTATCCAGTTCAGAGTACCAATAATTTGCAACCGCAAATATCACTGCCAATCAAGAACAAACTATTTCATATCTTTTGATGAGGCAGTTGCGTTAGCGCCATCACTAAGGTAAATTGGGTGCAGGCACTTCTGATCGCTACCTTCTTTGCCTCTAATTGCGCTGATGCCACGGTTTCGTGAGTCATTTCACTGCTACCAAAAGGAAGCCTTGACATCACGACTCTAAAAAGTGTGAATTATTTAAAAATTGGATTAATCTCAACCATTCTTTATAATTTGTAGGCAAGGTTATCTTCTCTTGGATGTTGATTCCGTAAGTCGCCGTCGCTCTGCTGCTACTGTCATTGCTCATGAATTTGCTCATCAGTGGTTTGGAAACTTGGTGAGCCCCGACTGGTGGACCTTCACTTGGCTCAATGAAGCCTTTGCCTCGTTCTTCGAATATTTCGACACTGATAAGGTGAGTTGACAACTTCAAAAAGAAAAATTAATTATAGTTTATGATCTGATAATTAAGTTTCCACTTTTTTGAAAAATCAATTTGATCTTGGAAAAGTCGCCCATTTGAAACATTCGAAATATGGCATGATTTTGCCTGAAATGTAGGTGAGAACTGAACTAATATGGAACTTATTACAACGACCGAAACACAATTGTACTGACTTTTGCAAGAGCAAGATGTTTTTGAATACAAGAATGTGAGCAGTAATATTAGAATTTGTATTAGTTATACTAAGGTGTATTAGTTACTATTACTACCTTACGGTAGCGTCTGCGATGGGTATTTTCATGTTGAACGTTTTTATTTGTGCTAAGTAAGTTTACGATGATAATAAAAAAGGTTCAGAGTCAAAACAATGGCCTGACTCCCTCAATCCTTGGGATCCATTAAAATGCTTTTATAATGTTTATTTCATTCCAAAAGAATGTTGAATTATCACCATTCTAAGGAAACAAAGTCTAAAAAATCTAAAACACCGATAAACTCTTTTTCGATACTATTATCTTAGAATGTTCTGGAATGGTCCGAAAAAATGTCACTCTCTCAAGTTGACGCATCCAAAGACACTTCACATGCCCCGAGAAGTGGATTGGAAGAGGTCTCGCTGAGTTTCGGACCGACACACAGACGCGCAGGTTGCGCAATTATTATATCGATGGCTGAGTGGCCATGTATTGTATCTGCATTATTCCTAATTTCAAGGAAACCGCCCTTGAAAGTTGTGAAGGTGCTGTTTCTTTGCGTTCTGAAAAAACGCTTGATCGCACTTATGTGGGCGTAAATAATTGTCCACTAGAAAGATATTAACGAAATTACTTCATATATGATATTAACAGAAAAATGCTAATAGGGCATACAATGATTTATTTCATTTATTGAGCCAAAAAATAGTAAAAACCGTGTATGACGTACGGGGGAGAAGATTATCTACGCACGTTTTTTTGAGTTTTAGAATCTCATCCCAACATTTTAATGATGGTTTAAAGATGAATGAAAATTAAACAATATAATAATATTAATAATAATAATAATAATAATAATAATAATAACAATAATAATAATATTTTAAAAAAGCGAAAGGATCCCCCGACATGCCTTTCTGTACAGACCACGGGGAAGAAGGGACATTGGCCGTCCACGACAGAGGTGGTGTAAAGAAGCCGGATCAGGGAATTTCCCTAATCCGTGAAGTGAAGAAGAAGACGAAGAAGAAGAAAAATAGCGAGAGATTAGTAACATTTTAAAAGCTAGACATTTTCGTTCCCGAGTTATAGAAAAACTATTTGCAACGGTAACTCACCCTCAGCTCTACTCCTACCTCTACAAGCAAAAGGGAGCTCAACCAAACGTGCGCATAGTGAAGCTACATTTACGTCCAGAAGCATAACAAGGGGCCATCTCCGCATTTGCTCAATGGATCAGGGAAACTGGACAAAAACTTGATCGAAATGGGGTTTGAGCACTAAGCCATTGATATCTGTGAGCGAAAAAATACAGGCCATGCAGTTTTAAACGTAAATGTATTACAGGAATTTTCACTTAAACACCCAAAATCTACATCATTTATTTTTATGTTTATTATTTATTATTATATTTTTATATTTATTTGTACTGAAGAATATTTTGTTTTAATTATGCACTCAGGTCGAACCAGATTGGGACTTGCTTTCCTCCATGGTGACAAGCATGCAGCACAGCGTCCTGAGGACTGATGCCAGATCGACCACTCACCCCATCACCCGCTATGTAGAAACACCCTCACAGATCTCCTCGTCTTTCGATACCATCACCTACTCGAAGGGTAAACGCCTTTTCCTAATAGTTCAAACAATGCTTTAAAAATGTTGGAACCTCCAAGCTAGCCGGCAAAATGCTTATTGAGTATATTCCAAATGAGCAATAGGCATTAAGTAAAAATACAGAACAAAGAGCTATTCCATTATTCAGCATCTACTATGTAATTTATACTTCTCAAAAATGAACATCGAGTTAAAGTAACTGCCATTCTGAATTGATGTTTCTACTCCATTCTAGGTGGCTCGCTTATTAAAATGATCTACCACTTCTTGACTGAACCAACTTTCTACAAGGGCCTCAACATCTATTTGAATAGAAAGTAAGTACATTTATTATATGTAACATAAATGTAGATCTTACTAAATGTTTCATTTCTCCAATGAAAGAAGAAATATTATCCAATGTAAATAAATTTTCTTTATTCCGATATGCTTAAAATATAAACACTATCATTATTTAATTGTTGAGTGATTAAAAAATTCTTGGTGGCGAGATAATCATCAAATATCACCACGTATTTTATCTTTAATAGGTTTTCTGAGATAATGTTTTTGAAGAGCTTAGATAATATATAACAATTGCATTAAACTGTATTTTCGGTTCACATATTATGGTTCGTGAAACAATGATTTGCCATGCAATTTAGATGATTCAAACATCCACGAGTACAAAATGACGTAGTGAACATTTTCTTCTAAGCAGATTTTGTCCTTCCATTTCCCCTGTAATTAATATTCTACTATTGCTCCATGATTAATTATATTCATCCATTGTGGGGAATTTTCAACGTTAGCACGTAGCTAAGTAGAATGCAGCCGCTGTCTGGAGATGATTTCTAGCGGCCGAATGCTCCGATGGGTAGTTTCTCGTGTTAATTTTTTTTGTTTTCGTTCATCATCTGGCGAATACTGGAGAAGATGCCTAACAAATGGCCACGAACCTTCTTTGTCATATCTTCTCCTCTTACACATACACACACACACACACACACACATTTTTTAAACACTACAAAACCACACATGTCGGGAGACAAGTAGAGAGCAGATAACTTTCCCGGTGACCCTCTGTAGGAAAGACATTAAGGCAGGAATCCCGGTAGGTGTAGGTCGGCACTGGCTCTCTTCGGATGTGTGAAAATATTACATGACATCTCTTGCTTATTTAATGAGGTAGGAATACTACCATTTCCTTGAGCAACATATTCACTCCACTAACGGGAGTGATAACCATAGCTGTTGAGGTGTCTGGAATCAAGGAAACAATTCATTATCTTACAGAGAGTTGTATTCATTTTTATTTTGTCCTATCATTCACCCCAGAGTGGCACACTCTCTGCTACCATACCCATTGTTCTTAGAATATAAAATATCGTGATTTTGTAGTTGGTATCCAAGCCACATACGAATCGGACTCCTGAATTCCCCAAATGTGATAGTGATGTTTTGTACAAAATCTTGAATTTGATTGGAGTTGAATGGTAATAAACATTTTCATTTGAATTCCAAGGCTCTAGTGTTTTAAATGTTTTTGAGTGTTACAAACCATTACTTGCTTATTACGCAGGGCGTACGGTGCAGCCGTGGCGGACGAACTTTTCCAAGCCTGGCAAGAAGCGGTGGACGAGGATGGTGTGTTGCCTTCCGACCTCTCCGTGAAGGAAATATTGGACACGTGGACCCTGCAGGCGGGCTACCCCGTGGTGACGGTGACGCGCGACTACGCCGCCGGCACCGCCACCATCTCGCAGAAGCGGTTCTTTACCAGCGGCAGCGGCGGGGACGAGAGCTGGTGGGTGCCCATCTCGTACACCACGCGCAGCGAGGCCAACTTCAACCGCACGGCGCCCCGCGCCTGGCTGGCGCCCGGCTCCTCGCTCACGCTGGACGGGCTCGCGGCCGACGACTGGCTCATCCTCAACATCCAGGACGCCGGTGAGGGGCCTGCTCTCTCCTCAGGGACAGCAATGGCGAAGAGATTTATTTAGCTGGCCACGCCTCTTCCAGATAAAGCCTTCAATGTTTTTCTTCCAGGGGCTTTTCCAGCTTCAGGGGATGTCGATTTCAACTATCCACGCCGGGTACCCATTACATCCCTCATGGGAACACATATTAACCTTTTAACCTAGACACACTTTCGGACTCCTCGGTCTGATATCAGCAGACACACAAGGCCTTCCGCGACAACACACATATGTAAAAGAGAAGGGAGAAACAACCATGACCACGGCGGGACTCGAACCTGCGACCCTTCAGACTGAGGCGCCGAGTCGGTACACGCTCAAGCCATCTCGGCCATCTAGGTCATATAGTCTTATTCTTAACCTCAAAATTTTTCACACAGCTGGAAAAAACGATTTAAAAATAATAAATGCAAACTAAAGTGCGAACTTTCTTATGTAAATATCTCTTACACCAACGCTTATTCCGCCGGACACGACTTTTTATGCGAATTCATCAAAAGGTAACATATCGAAAACACATAGTGATTGTGAAAATTAAAATAGCTCTATAGAAAATTAGTAAGTTTTGTAATGTCATCATTCACCACGCAGGAGTAATTTTCAATAAAGGGCACAACGTGCGACAGATTTCATGCCCTCGGCTCAAACCGGCCCTCTGACAACAGGAGAGAAAACGCCAGGACAGGCATGGGATGATGATAATAATAATACATAACTGAGGAACATTCTGTGCATTAGTTCTCGTGTTCTACGTATTAGTTCCCGTGTGCTATCATGTCGAAATTCCAGGAATGTGCGCCTGACGTCCACAGCTGTGGTTATCTCAATGTTCGTTGCGTTTCTTTTAAAAGTGAACACAATCACTTCAATTTTTTACTTTCTGTGTTTCGTCTCAAAAAAAATCCATCATTCGGCATGGCAAGAGCTACGTGTTACAGCAAGTGTTAAGACTTGCTCTGTATTAGTAAACAGCAGCTACATTAACAGAAACCTGCGTTCGCTAACCAAAATATTGGAAATATATAGTTGAGGCTCCAGTTGGACACTAAATACGCTTTTAATACTTGTGTGTAAAGTAATCAAATAAATGGGTTACTAATAACATATTGTGGTGTCGTGGAGAAAAACACACAGACATTTACAAGTATGTACAAGTTTATTTACACGTATGTACAATAACTAAATTCTGTTCCGAAACTACACACTTTTGAGTATTTCCCTGTGGATACCCCACATAGCTAGGGAGGCCCCGCCTCCACTGACGCTTCTCCCGCGCCGCTACCGTGTCCTTGTCACCCGTGCAAGAGGCCGACACACTCCAGCCTGGGCGTAAAGTTTTGCGCATCGCGCGAGGTTTCCAAAACAAAACCCCTGTGTGAGCTCGTCGGCTCGATTTTATACCTAGAGAGTAGACGTCAGTGACCGTCCTTGGTGTAGGAGGGAAGCTCGCGTCTACCACGTGACCTTCCAGGTCGAGCTGGCGTCCACTTGGTCTAAATATATCTCAACGCCGTGGCGCCGAGGCTATTCAGCCCGCAGGTATGCGATACTTCCGCTCCTCCTCCCACCCACGGCCGCCAACGTGACGCTACAATATAATGGATTATCTGATTTTGGCATCAAAACATATTGTTCAAACTACGTGTCCAAGAAAGTTGGGAAAGTAAAAAGAGAGTCAAACTGAGGACGTGTCACCTGGTTAAGATAATAAGAAGTGTTTCCATGAATTCTACAGTAACTTTACAAGGGAATCGTATAATAAATGGAAGTTGGAGTCTAACAGTTTGCACGTAATGCAGCTTTAGAATTTTAATGAAAATACACTTCAGAAAATTATCACATTTTGTAAATTTCACAGCAATTTATTAACTTAAATAACAACATAGAACGAAGATAATGGCACTGAAGTGGAGATTTAAGCCAACAGAACCGCATTACAGTTGTGACATTTCCGCAGCTTTCTACCGAGTGAACTACGACCAGCAGAACTGGGACCTGCTGCTGACGGCCCTGGAGCAGCCCGACTACGACGGCATCCACCCGTTGAACCGCGCGCAGCTGCTGGACGACCTGTCGCAGCTGGGCTCCGTGCGCGCAGACAACGCGCTGAGGGCTCTGCGCGCGCTGCGCAACGAGCCCGTGCGCGCCGTGTGGCGCACCATGCTGCGCTACGTGGCCCACCTCTACGACCGCCTCGCCAACTCCGACAACCTCCCAGACCTCCAGGTAAACAAACGGGATTCACATTACATTTCGATTTATTTGTAGTGACGCTTGACGTAAGGCAGCTGTTACGGTGTCATCCAATCGGGAGCCTGAACGTCACAACAGTGAAGTCACTACTGTTACATTCTAGCCTCCGATTGGATGGATGACACTGGAAAAGCTGATTTAACAAGTGCCATTATAAATAAATGGAAGTATAGAACGCGATTTTACACAGCGTAACGTAAAATGTATGAGGTAACCACATGATCTCTATCGTGGGAAGTGCCAAGTGTTACGTAAATTGAGTTTGATTTAAAAAACTAGTGACGTCACTACTGTTACATTCAAGCTCCCGATTGGATGGATGACACCGCAAGAGCTGATTCAACAAGTGCCATTATAAATAAATCAAAGTATAGAAAGAGATTTTACATCGCGTAACGTAAAATGTGTGAGGTAACCTCTTGATCTTTATCGTTGGAAGTATCAAGTGTTGCGTAAATAGCGTTTGATTTCAAACAACTTTGCACTCAGAATATCTAAATTAAATCACACATTTAGAAGACTTGAAAACAGCAAATAGAGACTTGCAGAATTACGTTGTTCGATTACATGATTATTGTAAATTTATCTAGATCCACGTTTGTTTTTTCAAATAAGTTGTCTTCAGTAACGCTTAAATGTTTTTGTGTTGATTGGTAGTTTACATATTTAGAAATTTTAATGCAAACCTACTTTTAAATATTTTTTAAACTTTATTGAAACGAGAAAGTAAAATTATAGGATTTTACAGTGTTAAATCTGTGAGAAAATATTAATTTGAGCAAGGTACAAGGTTTATATTTGACATAAAAAACAAACGACATGTAATTAGAATCCCGTAACAGTAAGAATGAATCTCACATAGTGTTTACATTACATTTAATCTCAACTTACATTTTTGGGAAGAATAATAGAGTATGTAACAAAAACAAAAGCAAAATGAAGAAATAGCAAAGTCGTATCTCTCTTTGTGTTATCTTAAAAAGAAGTTTACATATTATTGGTTATTCTCTTTCAGGGAGCGTTCGCTTCCATGGTGGAAGGTTGGGCCCATAGCAGATCTGCCGACTCCGAAGATGAGACGGCGCAGAACTGGGCATATGCTCTGAGCGACACTTTCTCTCCCATGCTTCGCACTCCTAATGATCTGTAAGTACTGTGTATCGTATGACTATTCTGTAGATGCATCTAAATAGCCATTATAAATTAGAAGGCCAGTATTTCCCGTGAATTATCTTAGTTTGCCGGTCAATGTCTGATCCCGTTTTGTAGTTTCTGGTCACTATTTATTTAGCAACAATTTTTGGGATTGATTGACTATTTTAACTTCCACGAAGCACGCAAAGCAAATATTTAATTTTAGAGATAGTGTATTCGGGACGCATTGCCGAATGCAATCCTTACAGGGGGGATGTTTTCGAACACATTTAAATAAAATTAATCCGATTTTTTTTAAATTTCCAACATTTTTGAGACAACATAAAACAACATACATAGGATTTCTGATTGAAGTCAATATTCCTGGAAATGAATACTTCATATATCGAATCTGACAGTTCGTTCGATAAAATTAGATATCATCCGTACCACATGAATAGTAACATGAAATTAGTATTGCATACCTACCTGGCAAAATCACTGAATTAAAATTTTAAAAATGGAATGTTGTGTTACACATTTGATTTTAAAATACTGTTTATAATACTGTACACCAACTAATCATTTCGTCTGGAACATTTTCTGTCAACTGAACCTGCGCTGAACTGACATCGTAGATAGGGGACCTTAGGCGAAGGGACACGTAATCGACCTTCAGATCGCTTTGGTGTACGCTCTCCCACGATTGCTAAGTGAGGCAAGTGACAAGAGCAGGAATGAGTTACCTTCACGAGAAAACTGACAACTGAACGTTGAAAATGCAGAAGTGTTTGATAAACATTTATTCAATTACACAAACGTCCAGAAGTTACAATATATTTTCCGCAGTAGTAATGCTCTTCTTCCAAAATAAACAATACTATTTTTTAGAAGATTTATAGAATGTACAAAACATTATTATTTACAAAAAGAATAAGTTTAGTCTGAAAATAAGTTCGATGTATAGAAATAATTTTCGATATATAGAAACAGAATTTAAACAGAACTTTCAAGGGCAGAAAAACATCGATATATAGTGAATTTCGATGTATAGAGGTTCGATATATGGAGGTCCGATTGTATAACATTTTTAGAAATTTGAAATGACTTACTTCCTCTTTCGAAAAACTATCTGGTGTCTAACGGCGACCGCCCTTCCATCACCGCAGCACCGCCTCTCCGGCCGTGCTGTGCGCAGCGGTGCGTTCCACGGAGGCCGGCTACACCGTGGCGTGGCGCCACTACGAGACCGCCGCCACCAAGGCCGAGCGCCGCGCCGCCCTGGCGGCGCTGGGCTGCGCTCGCGACGCGCAGCGCCTCCTGGCAGCGGCGGTAGCGGACGAGGCCGACTCCGAGCGAGTGCTGGAGGACGACCGCTTGGCAGCGCTGGCGGCGCCGTGCGGCTCCGACGCGCGCGAGGCTGTGGGCGGCGGCGGTGCCCGCGCCTGCGCACAGGCCTTGGACTTCCTCGCCAAGAACGTCGGACGCAAGGATGTGTAAGTTCTGAGCTGAGGCCAGAGGCAGGGCAACCGAGGCAATTTGCCCCAGGCCCGGACTTAATTGGAACTTTTTATCATATAAATCGTATTAAAAGTACTTCCTTTCAATTCGAATTAACCGCGATAATCTATTTCTGTTGCATGGAGAAATGAGTTCTATATATACTCAAATAATGTGGAAGGGCCATTATTGTTTGAAGTAAGGGGCCTGATACCACAGGCCTTTCGATTTCTTTGGGCACCTCTGCTCGTATTATCTCCATGCCATTTATTTGTATATCGTAGTTTATTTAGCTGAATTCCATAACCCAATTTTAATGAAGAAATATTCTTGACGTATATTAAATGAACGGAAACGGTGAAGATATGGTGAATAAACACAATTGTTAGTGGATTATGCTATTCATTAAGCAAATTATTTCTAAATACAAAGAAAACTTAGCTGTTATAACTGTTCTTGGAATTGGTATATTTATTAAATAGCATACCGCTCGAACAACTGTGTTAATGGACTGAAGACATGAAAATCAAAAATATTTATTTATTAGAGCATGTACTTCCAGAAATACCACCGGCATTTTCTTTAGACTCGGGAGAAACAGCTAAATAGAGAGGATGGTTAATATGCAGTTTGAGTGAAAATTTTAAGGAAGGATGCGCATGGGGCGTGGTCGTTTCTCAAGAGAGGCTTCAGGATTTGCTGGGAACCGCTGCTTTTGCTGCTGGGATTTAGGGGGACAGACCTTTGGAAAACATCGATTAAGGAAGCTAGAAATCGCCAGAACCAAGTTTCATTCAATTATTTTCTTTAGTTCTAACTGAAATTCCGTTTATTGATAAGTAGAAACCTACGACCCCTTGGTCAGAAAATTAATTCGCGACTACTTACGGTATTTTTTCAGAGATTTATTGAGAAGTTAGATTATTAGAAGTAGATTATTCGGCAAGGCTTAAAATTTCGATAACGATGCATTTCCTCAAAGTTGTTCTTTTAGTATATTTTGTACCATCATTTGCAAAAAAGCAATTTTATAGTTGACCATTATTAATATTTAATTAATATAGTAGACATTGTAATATTGCATAGTACCGTGTAACCATTTTACAAAAGGGACATTTAAAACATGAAACACAAATATTATTTTCTTAATATTGCTCCAGATCTTAAATCTCGCCATTGTTAACAGTTAATTTTGTTTACAAACTTTAAAAATTACGTTTTATAGTTTTAATTGTAAGAATCATTAGAGGATGGTTGAATGTTGCAGCTTCGCTGATGTGGATGACCTTCTGAGCGTTTTCCGCCGACTTGCAGCGCGCGTCCGTACAGAAGAACAATACCAAATGGTAAGAAAAATCTTGAGATAAACAAATTCTTTATGTGTTTTCTACAATTTCATGCATTTTACATCACGAAGAAACATATTGAACAATATTTGAGGTATCTGCACTGAATTTGTTTTAATATATTCCAAACTAATTTCGAACGTTTTACAGCATTAAATCTTATTTGCCAGCAATATTGCGCAGAAAATTATCTGTTTTTTCTAATTAATTCAAAAATAGAAAACTCAAATATCTTGAACAATTTTCTGGTAGCGTATAAAAAGGAATTTAAAATTAATATTGCGATAGTAAAGGATTAATGCAATAAAAAGTTATGCTTTGGGGCATTGAGTTAATGAAATTTTTTGAAAGAAGTTAAACTACAAGAAGTTAGTTGAGTGAAAAGTGAAGTTAAAAATATTTGAAAGAAATCTATCATGTTTTTGAAAACAGATTAGATTCGCAACCATTAGTATTTATGCAATATGGAATCTTTTACTAAACATATCTTAAAATGTTTATTAATTGAATGCATATGTTCAAAGAATTCTTTGCAAATATTCAAAGAACACACTTCTGAACTCGTTATATAATTGTCTATTAGAACGTTAAGTTTCTTTGGAATGCACCGTTAAAAGATTGTTGTTTGTATTAGTTTCCATTCCTGTTCTGTCAACATAAAACGATAGCTGTGAGCAAATTTTTTTTTAAATTTATTTTCCCCTCGCCAGTATCCCTGGCGAGGAGGGAATTTATTCATTTAAATGGTTACAATATAAACCCCAGCATTACTGCTTTACAGCTCCAGCTCCATAGCTGCGAGGATGGCTTTAACTTAAATAAACTACACTAAAACTAACTTGAAAGCATGTACAAGTGCCTCTTTGAGCTATTTAATTGAAACTTTTTGTATTAGAAATGTTGAATAGTTCTTTAAATTGTTCCTTCGTTATCTTGTTTTATAACATTCACTCTCTCTTTCATACTTAGTCTATATATACAAACACATTCACTCACGCATTCATACCTCTCGGTACTACACTTCACAATACGGAATACACTGTGTACACATTTTATTTTCGCCAAGGCGCCGACTTTACTCAAGCAGTGAGCAAACCAAGAACGAGATTTCTTTTGCCTGCAGTTGGAGCTGGCTGCTTCGAGGATCGAGAAGGAGCGGAAGCTGCCCATTGGATCTGAGGCGCTGAGCGCGGCGCTGGAGACTGCGCATGCGCAGGTGGCGTGGGCGTCGGGCGCGGAGGGCAAGCCCGTCGTCTCCTGGCTCCGCAGCCACCAGGCCGGCGGCCGCGGCGTCCTGCCAGAGGAGGAGCGATAGATGGCTACCTTTATTCTCCCTTCGACACACCTGAATTGCAATGTTTCAATGGCCAATTTCCGCCAGAGTGGAAATTCACAGACGATTATTTAATGATAAATTTAATGGAATTCCAAATATGAATATTTTTATTTCTTTTTACTTGTTGTAAAGACGACTCATCTTCAACTGGATTCACGATTTGATTCATTCCTTTTGTAAACAAAATGAATAGCCTTTTAATGTACTGGCAAAACTCTCCAAATAAAACCAATTTTAATAAATTAATATGTAGAATTTTTTTTGTAAACACTTTTATTGAAATTAATCCCATATCCTAGAGATGGTGTAGAAACTCCACAATCAAAATTCATACGTAAATATTCATAAGCCGTAAATGGATGTTTACGTACTCAATTTCAATTACCACTTCATGACGCCGAAGGTCGTACTTCAGACATTCGTTGTCAATCGTCGCGAGATACTCTTTGGGTCGAATCCAGTTGCGAAGTACCTGGACTATGTACGGGCGAATCAATTTTATGTAAATTAATACATCTTTGGATAAGATTTGTTAGCATTAGTTATGGTTAAAATCTTTTCTCATCTCCTCGGCTGAGGGCAACATTTGATATTGCTGCAGTGCCTCCGACCGGAAGATCTTAGGATTCGAGTCCCGGCGGTGACAGGATTTTCGGGACTAGCTACATATCTAGTTCAGCCGGTGTCTGGAGAATTCTAGCGGTCGGCTAATCTGAACGGTAGTTTTAAGTTTTTTCTCCGATCTTCATCAAGCGAATGCCGGAACAGTAGCCTAACGAACGGATCACGAACCGCGAGCGATCCTACCTTCAACTTCCTTGTCCTTTCCTCATCACCCTACTTACACATACCTACATTTACATGCAACACTCTACCAGATATGCCGGGAAACCAGTTGGGAGCTTAGAGTTTTGTCCAACTGGGGCGGGGAGAGGTATCTGATTGGGGAAAACTCTGCTACTCGATTTATACGTCGGTGCCGGATCGCGCCATCCAGTGGGAGAAGATTACCTGCCGAAGAAAAACATGTACTACACTTACGTGAATAATGGCCTTAGCAGTTGACGCGACCGTAAACATTAATCAATCGATCAATTATATCACCTCCTCTTCGATAAAGTGTAGCACGAAGTCCTGTGAATCCCTTTTAAATTAAAAATTCAATTAGAAATATTTATAAGGGAAATAAAGCAGTTTGAAAATATGTTTATATATTGTTTAATGTATATTTTTTTACTTTCTGAGTAACGTTCTATTACATTATTCTTCGTATGATGTAATAAAATGAATCAAACCCCAATAAATCCTTGTTAGCTTCATTCATTAAAGGAGTTGTTTTCAAATATGTTTGGCATACGGCACACTTTTTCCACATGAGATTAACGGGGGACTCACTTACAAAATAAATAAACTTGTCTGCGGTAGTCCTTCGAACACTCAAAAACTATTGTATGCACTACTACAGTTTTTTCCCTACGGATATATTATACTTCAAAAACTTTTTAGGCAACTTGACATTTTTATCACTGATTTATTTTTGAACAATGTGATTGTCACTTATTACACAATTCGCAACGTTTCGGGAAAGGTTCGTCTCATCTTCAAGCTACAATAAAACAATGACGTACACAAAAAACAACGAACTAATGCTGCTAAAACTGCACGTATTTTCTCGCCTTTAATAATGATTATGTAATACTTTTTTTACCACACTTTCTTTTCGAATGCACACATAAAAGTCATCATTTTTGTAAAAACTCTTTTGAAATCGTAGAACAACTGGTACAAAAATTAAATAGTTTCCAGCAACAGATTTTTTATTCAAAACTAAATGAAATTATATTTCTGGTATTAAATTCATTGTATAAGTTGTGCGGTGAAATCACGAACATATCCGATGAGTCTTCAGTCTCACAATATTCTGCGTACGAAGTATGCGATAAGTAAAAATAATTAAAATTTAATAAATAATGAGATACTGATAGCGTTGGCAAACGAATGCAAGTGAGTCCGTCTGTCTATGAACAACGCTAGTGGCTGACCCATTCAGATAATTTTCTCCAAAATTGACATTCCCAATCAACCTGGCTTACGTCGCTGGCCCTTGAATTTCAAATCAATATTTTAAATTTGGGTGTACTTTACATTAAGCATCTGGGACATTTTCAAAATTTTAAAAAATTGGCACCAAAATTTTATTAAACTTTGTTGCTGATAGTGTGAAGGGCATTTAACAGAATGGGGCAGATCTCATTTTCGTTTAAATTCCTGATTTTTCGAATATTGCAAAATGTTATGTTCAGAATAATTGCACGCTTTTCACAGATTTATTACAATGAATCACAGAAAGTACATTGGTCACAATTCCAGAATCCAAACGAGTATACCAGGTCACAAGCCAAAATCAAAAATCAAAAGTCCGGGAGATGTACCAAAAAACTAGCTATGCCAAACCAAGAGATACACAACAATAACCAAGATTACTGCCGAGCCTACACTCGCTTCCACACGGTACAATCTCCTCGTTCAAATCTACTCGATACACGGTCACTAGCGCTCTGCCGCGATGGCTGGCGGCGCCCGGTTTTAAAGCGGGCGGCGCCGCAGACTCGCTGCACCGCTCCTGGCTCTCCGGCCAGCCTTCCTTCTAAGCTCGGGCGGCGCCTTTTCCGCTTCGCCGCCTCTGCCGACTTCCTCGGTCGCCGCTGAGCGCTGCCACCTTGGCGCGCTCTTCAAATGTCGCAACACAGCCGCAACACAAAAGTTCATTTTTTTCGTCTTTCTATTACTAAAATACTGAAGATGTTTTTTTACTTTTTCGTATACATACGTATATACGGGAGTAATATAGAGAAAGTGATGTAATGATACGGAAAATTGATTTCGAAATTTCAACGGAAATACACGTGTTGGGGTCTCCTGACACCGAAAAAGTTTTGTTTTTTTCAAAACGTCCGTCCGTCCGTCCGTCCGACCGTCTGGTGTATGTGATAAACAATAGCGCCTAAACCATGCGTACGATATTTTGACAATTAAAAAAACCTGTCCATCTGACTCTAGTTGAAGCCTTGAAATTTTGAAAACCACTCTTTAAAATTTGGGGGTATTTTACACGAAGCCCTACAGACATTTTCATAATTTTCTCAACAACGGCTCTAAATGTTTTCTTTAAATTTCTGGTTAGAATAGAGTACACTTATAATAAATTTCTTGTAAGAATACTAATACATTTTTGAAGGTGGAATAAGTCCGATTTTCACGGTTAACTCCGAATTTTCGGCGTCTTCCTACAACCACAAAAATAAAGACACAGATTTTTCCTTCAAATGAAATTTTCTGTACATAAATATTTCCTTCATTAACGTCATGTAGATTTTTTGAAAATTTTAGTAGTTTTCGTGCAATAGTGCTTGCGACATTTGCAATTTTAAAAATTAAAAAACAGGATTTTTTCAAAAATGGCTCCAAATTTTTTCTTTAAATTTTTGGTAGGGTTAGTGCCAAATGAATCTTATACGATGACATAAACATTACATTACATTACATTACATTAATTACATTACATTACAAAAACATTACATTACAAAAATGTAATTTTTTTCCTTGTCTTTCACGTGGACTGGCTTTAAGGTCTTCCCTGGCAAACTGCCATCTACCGTTGCCCAAAGTTTATTTTTATGACATTTTCTCAACATTTTGCTTTCATAATAGTAGAACAGAAATATTTCCCCGTGTGGTGTCGGGGGTTTTAGTAGAATAGCACCACGGGACCTCCCCCTGTTGTAGAAGGCGACTAATCGGAGCAGCTGTCCGCTGTCCCTCCCCTAAACATCCTGTCATCCCCACTAACTTCGTGTGTCATTGCTTCCACTTACTTGTGGCACACTTCTGTTTTCTATCCTGTAGGCTAATCTTCGTATCAGCCAACTCTTGTGTTTCCGACCCCGACGCTATTAGGTTGCGAGGGCTAGGGAGTCATTTCTATCTTACTCTTCTATTCTAACCATATTCTTCACTGTCCCCCCCTTATCTTCTTCCATTTCTTTGTAGCTGGCGGTAGCTGAAAAACGCGGGGGAGTAAACCCTGTACAAAATCCCGGTCCTCCAGGTTGGGGGTTGGACGATGGGCTAACAACCCTTCTCCAGAAAAAAAAATACTGTTCAGAAACTCGAAGAAAAATGCCGGACTGTTTTTGGAAGACGACATATTAAACGGAAAAAGGATATGATTCTGGGAACTTGGAATGTGAGGAGCTTGTTTAAACCGGGTGCATTGGCAATCTTGAAAGAGGAATTAGCTAAATATAAAATTTCGATAGCTGCTTTACAAGAAATGAGATGGACAGGGAAAGGAATGCTGGACTCAGGCGATTACACAGTATGTTACAGTGGTCATGAAAGATTGGCAGAATTTGGTACAGGATTTTTAATCCACAAAAGTGTTAAACATCTTATCACTAAATTTAATCCAGTAAACGAAAGATTATGCTCTATTAGAATCAAAGGGAAATTTACTAACATAACAGTTATTAGTGTGCATGCACCTACAGAAGATAAGGAAGATATTGAAAAAGAAAATTTCTATTGTCAGTTAAGTAATTTGTACTTAAAATGTCCAAAACATGACATTAAACTCATTATGGGTGATTTCAATGCAAAAATAGGTAATGATCATATGACGACCCAGTTCGTAGGGCGGGATACACCCCACGCCATTACTAATGGAAATGGATGGAATCTAATCGACTTTGCATCAACCAAGAAAATGGTTATAAGCAGTACAACCTTCCCTCACAAGAAGGTACATCTGGAAACATGGAGATCGCCAGATGGGGTAACACGTAATCAGATAGATCATGTACTAATTGATAGTAGATACACCAGTAATATCACAGATGTAAGAGCATATAGAGGTGCTGATTGTGATAGTGACCACTACCTGGTGGTGGTGAGATTACGACAGCGAATATCCTCAGTTGGTAG
>BLKR01007302.1:0-39976 GCA_011170035.1 Teleogryllus occipitalis | reverse complement strand
GGTCATGCACAACATTGTACTGAATTATTAAGGAAATTGTTTAGCATGGAGGAAAGGAGACCCAAATATTCGTATTTGTGAGTCAAATTAAATAATTGTAAAGAGGTTATATTTTGTGGCAGACTATATGAAAAATAAGAGAAGTAAAAACCCAAAGACTGTAGTGTACCTTGATGAGACATGGATCTATATGAATGGTAAAAGAGCCCTTTGATAATGTATATTACTGAAAATATATATATTAAATGTATATTACTTATTTGTAAAAATTATGAGACAAAAATATCATTTTCATTAGGTTCAACTACTTATTCGTGGCAACTACCATTAAAGGCACCAGTAAAAGAGTAATTAAAAGACCACCAGAGGAAAGGAGGTTAGTTGTGGTTCATGTAGGAACAAGAGAAGATTTTGTACCAGGTACAAATGTTTTCAGTTTTAATGGCATTATGTACAAACTGAGGCATGTGTACGAAGCATGACATTTTGTAGGTGCTGGTCTGATATATGCTACTGACCTAAAAAGGGGGCAAGATTATCACGGAGCAATGAACAGTTCTACTTTTGAATCCTCGGTTAAGAAACAACTGATTCCTTGCATTCGCAATTTAAGACCTTGCATCATTGTCATGGATAATACTTCATACCATTCAAGGCAGGTAGAGAGGCATCCTACAACAAAGTGGCGAAAGGATCAACTGATTGTAAGTATCAGAAATGAAATGAAACTATTGTGCTTAATGAAATAAGTAATGTAATCAAAGAAAATTATTTTTAGGAATGGCTGAACCAGCGAGGAGTACGAGTGCCAGAAGCTGCCAATAAAATCTCACATGTTGCCCTGGCGAGCCAACATTGTGAAAGGATAAAAAGGTACCACGAGATACATATCAGTGCGTTAAAGAATACATTTCATTAATATTTTGCATCATATTATCTTGTTCTGTTGCATCATTGTAATTAAATATTAAAATATATACTTTAAATATGTAAAAATATATGCGTCTACACTTGTGATAAATAAATGATATATAAATCTAATAAATAACTGACCTCAGCAATGTATTGGTAAAGGTATGTAGTTGATGACATGCTGGCTGCAGAAGGGCACACAGTTTTGAGGTTGCCACCATATCATTGCAAATTCAATCCTATTGAACATGTGTGGGGCATTTCAAAAGGGTACTACCACAAAACTGTACATGAAAGGCCTGGGCAAGGAATGGAGAGAACTAAAGCTGTGTGGAATGAGGCAATAAATCAGGTAAAGTTTTCAATACACCAATATAGAAAAATGGTAAATATATGATAACAGTTATGATTATAATTTTTTTCAAAATTAGTAAAACAAGAAACTAGAAAATTATGTTATGGCATTAACAGGGTCACACCAGAAATGTGGAAGAATTCAGTGGAATATGCAGAAAAAATTATTGAAGAGTATTATGAAAAAGAGGCAGTGGAAGAAGATTATGAAGAAATAGTAAATTTGAGCAGTGCTAGTGGAACTGACACAGCTGAAGAAGGCACAGGAGAGGAAGGAGACACAATTCCATTTGAGCCAATCCCAGGAACATCTTCAATGTGAAAAATTTGAAAAAAATATTAGAGATTCCACAACTTCATCTCAAGAAACATCTGACATATTAATGCAACCACCCACAGTTGTTAGAGAACATGTTGGGACCCCCTGTGCAACAGAACAGGTAAGAACTGGAAAATACTCCATTGAGAATTGAAGAAAATTTCATTTCATTAACCCATTCTCCCAATTTTCAGTCAATTGTTCCTGCCCGTGCTTCAGTTGTGTGTTTGGATCGAGTAGGATTGCAAAAGTGAAAACAGCAAGTAAGCATTAAAGCGTTTGGAATAAATGTGATAATCTTGTAAAATATGTAACTCAATATTTCAGATGTGCCTCAAATTATAAAACTCCTGCCTCCGTAAAGCAACCACCAAGTCAAGTTTAAGAACAAATTTGGTTACACTGTGCTCCGGAAAAGGTATAGCTTGAATTTACTCGATTATGGAATTGTGGTTATTGCAAGTTGTTACATCAATATTATTACATTACAGTCAATTGTTCCTGCCTGTGCTTCAGTTGTGCGTTTGGATCAACTAGGGTTGCAAAAGTGAAAACAGTGAGTGAGCATTAAAGCGTTTGGAATAAAAGTAATAATTTTGTAAAATATGTAACTTAATATTTCAGATGTGTCTCAAATTATAAAACTCCTGCCTCCGTAAAGCAACCATCAAGTCAAGTTTAAGAAAAAATTTGGTTACACTGTGCCCCAGAAAAGGTATTGCTTGAATTACTTGATTATAGGTGTGTGATTATTGCAGGTTGTAAATTACTATTTTTAAATTACAGTCAATTTTTCCTGCCAGTGCTTCAGTCACTCGGTTTGGTCTGAGAACAGTTGCAATGTGAAAGAAGTGAGTGTGCATTAATAGTTTTAATATGAGTGTGAGATCCTGAGTGAACTCCTGCCTTCTTAATTTAACCAAAGACACTAGTTAAGAGCACCATTTCATTAACATTAATTAACCCCAATGAATTAACAGTTAATCAATTTCCTTTACATTATCCCTGTAATACAATTAATCATTACTGCCAATGCCTCTGAGTTTGTGTTCAGTTTAAGTACGGATGCTAAGTGATATAAATGAATGCACTTAAAAGATTTGACATGTGTGTGAAACATACATTACATTTATAAATGTTTCAGATATGCAATAATGAAGTTCAGAACATACATCATTTTATTTAGATGTTTTGTTCAAATGGTAATCAGTTGTTAAGTGAAATTAGTAAGTATTTATTTCATGATATTATTTGGCATGATATAGAGTGAAATTTAATGTTTACTACTGATGCGCTATATTACTTTTTGGTTATTAACATTTCATTTGAAGTTATTTTTCAATGATTTTCTATTTATGTTTGTAAATTTTATTGGTTTTGTAGGTAAATTTTTTTTGGTTACATATTATATTGAATACTGTAATGTGAAGCAAAAATTCTTGGGCTAACTTTTCTTCTGGACAATTTTGTTTTTCATATGTTGCAGGAGTTTGAAGTAATATATAAGTTAAGTAGCAATTTTTTTATTTAAATGTGATAATTCCTTTTTTATTTTTTTTGTTTTTCATTGCAAGAACATAATTTTCTAGGAATAATTTTTGATCTTATAACAATAACATGTCTGTTTATTGAATTTATCATGATTGGACAATAGATACTGCATTGATTGTTCTATGTTGCAGGGTTGCTGTGTTTACCAGATTATTCATTTTCTAAATATGGATATTTTTATGTATATTATTTTATGTATTGTAAATGTCTCCATTATTTTGACTTATGTTTCTGTATGCATGCTAGAAATCGGCCCTCAGTCGTCATCCTGATCGGAAGGATGGGTATGCTATCAATATATGTAAAATTTTAAAGTAGTTTATTAATTTGTAAAGTCAGCCAAATTTCTTAATGTTGATTTTTAATGATAATATTTTCACAATCCAATTGAGGATTAATTCACTTTCTTATTCAATTTTTTTATATATATGGTAGCATACTTACTGCTTTGTTTTCCCCGATCGCTTAAGGTAAATGCCGGGATGTTTTGTAATGTTTGTAAGCCCAGGGACATTAGGCTTTAAAATTGTTGTAAAAATTCAATAATTTTTGTGAAAATAAATTGCTGTGGATCATCGGTTTCCAAGAAATTTTAATGACTGCTCCTTGCAATTTGTCATTAAAATTGACCACCCATGGTGCATCAGTTTATTCTTTACTGAACCTTCGCATTATATCAAATCATATATCTGATCAATTCAATTTTCATGAAATTTCAAACATTGTCATTTTCATACAGTAGATTTGTTCATTCCTTAGATATGCTTTGATTGTGGTCATATGTCGATATTATGCGCATAAAACCATTATTATACAAATATTTCTAGTTCAGTAAAGAATAGTTTTATTTCACTTCATTGTGTACTGTTTGAAAATTAAAATTATTTTGAGTCTTGCATTTCATTTCATCTTTATTCTATAAATTCCGTTTATACCTTTTTTTTCCCATTATATATACCTTTTTTTCCAATATTATATTATAAAATAACATTCTACTATTTAATTTATTCTTCAGTTTCAATAAGATTTTATTAATTCTGAGAGTTCAAATATTTTTAAATTAATAAGTAATTTAATTAAAAGTATTATATTTAATATTATAATTAATAAGAACAAATTTCATATATAAATTATAAATTAAATTATTTTACCATATGCCTGTTGCGATTTATAAGTCGTAAAACAACATTAACAAATCATTTCAGCATATCTAGATTTTTGAAGGCCACTACGTACATTTAAACAAGTCGCGTCGGCGCTTTCGCGTTTTATTTCGATGAGGTTGGCAGTGCCGAAATTCCGCCATCTTGAATTTTTAGGGTCTTTTCTTACGTGGAAACACCTATACCTGACAAGCAACCAGGAATATGTACAAACATTTCTGGGAATCGCTTCGGGCCTCCCTCGCAAAAATAAGCCCGTCAATGCATCTCGCCGACAAAGGCGCACTGCCGGCGCATCGCCCGCGCTCCTCGGCCACCTGCATGCCAGATGCCTCAATTCCGGTAAAGGCACATCACGAATAGGGAGCCGATCGCGGGCACTCCAAACTTTCCCGCCTTACCATAGGCCCAAGTCACAGCCACGTGACTCTCCCCCCCCCCCACGGCCTCAATCACACCCGCAACAATAAATACTGCGACTTCGCTCACAAACAGAGAGAACAGGGAGACGACAACAAACTACAGAGACAACAACCAAACGACAACCAGAACAAACAGACAACAGGAAGAACAGACTAAACAGAACTTCGCTAACTACATTGCTTCGCACTTGTCAAACTGACTCGCAAAACTCATCAAGGTCGACTGTTCCTGCCTCGCCTATCAAGGCGATTAGTACGGCCATATCTAACCTGCCTCAAATTCGTGCCACTCGCGAGCCGCAGCCGCCACTTGGCCGAATTCACGGCAAACTCCACCACCAGCTCCGGTCATCTGAGTCCGCGCCCATGCCAGTTCGCACCACCGAACTGCCTGGAGCCTACCTCAGCCCGGACAGCGACACACTCAGCCGAGTGATTTGGGTTGCTGCTTTCCTTGCTTCAAACTGTAAGTAAGCTGCCAAGTGTACTTCAAGAAAGAAGAGCAATCATTAACTTCATAACTATCAATGGTCCTCCGGCTTATTATAAATCAAAACCACTTGTATTAATAATTATTATGCAATTAAATTTATTTATTCTACTTGCATATTACCTATCATTGCCCTAAAGGCAAACAATCCCCTGAAACCCGTTTTGATCCCCGTATGTAGTCGCACTCGCAGCACGGCAACTCCCAGGCTGCATCTGCTACAGACATTAACATTAAGCGAAGAGTTTATGTATTCACAATGTTTGAACATAAACACAGGCAAAATAAGAGTTTCATTAAGCAGAGACGGTGCACACGAATAGTTCGCCTATCGACTTCGATACTCCATTTTGAGTTAACGAACTGATTGTCTATTGCTTATGTTGATATAAGCATATTAGAAGCCAGTTGCAAGCCTCTTGCCAACGTCTTACGTGTTGATGCTTATGCGAACGCATTGTGAATGAGTCCACTTGTAGACGTAGTCCTAACTTTATATTAACGCCATGTTTATGTTAGTGTTTGCATTGTGAATGGGCCTAACGCCGGTAAATTGAATCGTTTCGACAGCCATGTTAAAGGAATCATATGCGCATTGAATTGAATTGAATTAAATGCATACCTTATTTGGAGCCGGATTGGTGGAGGTATTTCATTATCGTTTATATGTTGTTGTTTTTGCGAAAGAGGAATATTCTGTATGATATGAAGATGTACAAAAGCGTGAGACGAAAGCCTCCACGCTGTAATTTCATAAGTACATCATTTAACTCTTTGATGTAACCTATTGAAGATGGTGGCTACTTTTACTAATTCATTTGAATGTCGTGAATAAGAATAAAATAGATGCATTTTAATTTCATGTGAAAGAACATTAGTTTAATTCTGTAAATTACCACTTTCTTTGAAGAGAACTATCCGATTTCTCTAAAGTAGGTAAAGAAGTATATATATTCTCAAAATTCAATCTTAATACAGGAATATCGAGATTTCTGTCTTGAGGCTGGAGGCAGGTGTCTGCGTGCATTCTGTATATCAAACTTTCTTTTATATTGGAAGCGTATCAAAAATAACTTATTTAATGTTTATAATCGAGTAAATAATTCTGAAAATTGAGCGTAATGTGATGTATACTTTTACTCAAAAAAGATTCAGAATGTCAAGATATACAGTTTTTAATAGAGTATAGATTCGAGAATTATATTTTAGAAATGATTGCAAAAGTTACCAAAAAAACGTCTCGACATCTACAATTTAATGTTTTGTGAGGAAAAATATCCTAAACCTATAAAAATCACATATTTGCAAGAAAATATCTTCAATGGCTGTAATATAATATGAACTTATCACCTGACTGGACAACCTCTTACTGGAATACTTACAAATCCCTTTTTAGAGTAATATATTTGCTAATAGGATGTAACGCTCAGTTTTTGCCTTCAAACATGCTATTACAAGTGCCCAGAACTACGTGGACGACCCGCTTTAAACAACAGTAATAATGAATGTTTTATACAGTTGTATATGTCAGAGATCCATAAAAGTTTGATGTCTGAATGTTAGTTTTGCATATCTTACTTTAAACAATGAGTAAATGTTTAATAAATCTTACACTTTACGTATTCAGACCTACAAAAAAAAACGGAAAAGTCTATGAAATTGCGAAGTACTTGAATTTGGCGCGTAAATTTGCCCCCATCATGGCTGCCAGCGCAAGCTTCAATTTGCAACGGGAAAGGACAGCCATTACCATAGGTTTGTGGGGCCTTGGTTGCAACTGCTCCAGGCAGTAGTTCCGAACGTGTAGTGCGTTCATCCCCTAACGTGGGTTTCGTTCGATTATTTCGTGTTTCTGGGTGCGCCAACTTCTGTAGTCATTAGTCCCGGACGTGCAGCGTATGTTGCATCGCGAGAGGTGCCTGAGTTCCACCCCCGTTAGAATGGAGACGCAGTGCCGAAGAAAAAGTCAGTTTTGGTTCATTGAATAGTTTCTGTTTCTGGCCGCACCAACTGACATGGTAATTAGTCCCATAAGCGTAATGCATGCTAAATTGCTGGAGGTAGCGGTGTTCTTCCCCCACTGGAATGAGACTTCCGGCACCGACCTACATCTTAGCTTGCGAGTTTTTCGCTTCCACGGATCTTCCCGCGTTGCACCGCCCCAGCCGGGACAAGTTTTAAGCTTCCGACTAGGGTCCAGCAATGCGTGGTAGTGTACATATATGTGTAAGTGGGGGGGGGGGCGATGTAGGCGAAAGGAGGGGGACGAGGAAGAAGGAAAGATCGTCCGTGGTCCGTGGCCCGTTTGTTAACGTATTACACGGGTGTTCGCCTGGTATGACCGGAGAAACTGTGGAAAACTACCAATGGAGCAACAGGCCTTTAGAATTCTCCTCGTCACTGACCGAATTCAACCTAGCTAGAGTAGAAAATGCGCCATCATAAGGATCCGCACCGCCAAGACAGACGCTGCAGTGGCATCAGTCGTTACCCTGAGCCATCTCAGCGGGTTGACTGATTTACTGAGGCGTCTAAGGCACGAAGGAGAGAAACGTCCTCCTCAATTACATTCTTTTGCAGGTAATTGCCAAATAACATTTGCTTCGATGTTTGATGTAAAATGTCCAATTTTTTAAATGGTAGCAATAAGGAATTTACGCCGACCTGGATGGCCGAGGTGGCTAAGAGCGAGTACCGACTCAGCGCTTCGGTCCGAAGGGTAGCGGGTTCGAGTCCCGCCTTGGGCATGGCTGTTTGTCCCTTGACTTTGTGTGTGTTGTCGCGGAGGGCCTCGCGTTCTGCTGACCCCAGATCAGAGGAGCCTGCAAGTGTGTGTCTAGTGTATGGTCGAATATGCGTCCCTTCGGGACGTAAAGGGCAACTGGCTGTCGGCTGGATAAAAGCCCTAGGAAAAAAAATAAGGGATTTACTTCTGTTGGGTTTTCAACAACTAGCTTTTGAGTTCTTCACTCAAAGCGAAGCTTTTAAACTCTTCGCTTGGTAATATATACATTAGAGGCGTGGTAATATATACATTAGAGGTAATTTCTTCACATTATTATATTTATGAGTACATGCGCTTTAAAAAATGTCAGATAAAGTTTCTCGAAAACTCAACATTTTTCTGTTAATACGAGCTCAAAATAACGCATTTTCACAAACACTCAATCGTCATTTTCTAAAAAATGGCTCCCATTTTTTTTTCAAACTTTTCTCATTAATAGCGCTAATTGCACTGTTTAATATGACTTAAAGTTCATTTTGGTGTATTCTTGTTTTTTTTTCAAAATTAGACAAATGTATTGTTTTAAATATCTCTCACGCCGTTAATAGTCACATTTCCATTGTTTTGTAATACATTATTGCATTTGTGAGTGAAAGTGCTTCTAAATGAAGTTTTTCGAAAAAGCAACCGATTCCTGTGAAAAAGAGCTTCAAATTTTGCATTTACAGTAATACTTAATTGCCATTTTCTAAATAATCGCTTCAAATTTTTCAATGAAAATTTCTATTCAGGACGATATTTTACTCTCCTTTGATAATCTTGAAGTAATATTTCGGTTTTACTATTAGGAAACCGAAAAGTGGAGAATATGTCAAAAAATGTATTTTGGACGACGATAGATGGCAGCTGGCAAGAGAATGAGACCAGTCCACAGCGAAGAAATTAGAAAACATTACTACGAGAAAGTCTGTGTCATTTTATAGCACCACTAGTTTTAGTTTGGGGTAGTATTTCGGTCCTGTCACATCTTCCAGCTGCCATCGCTCGTCGCCCAGAGTACATTCTGTAAAATTTTCTCAATTTTCAGTTTCCTAATTGTAAAATCTAATTACTTGAAGAAAATTGTAGAAGAGGAAAACCTCGTCTATATGAAAATTTTCGTTGAAAAATTTGGAGACGTTTTTAAGAAAATGTTTAAACAGTGTCAATGCGAAATTTGAAGCTCTTTTTCACAGAAAACTTTGAGTTTTCGAAAACCTTCATTGGTAATTATTTGTAGCACTTTCACACACAAATTCGATAATGAAAATAAATGGCTGGAAATGTGCATATTAATGACGTTTGAAATATTTCCAAAAAATTATATTTCCTCCGTTCCCTTAAGAGTCGTTTACATTATGCGAGGAGAAAGTTTAATCAAAAAACTTGGAGCCATTTTTTGAGAAAAGTTTGAAAATGTTTTTGAGACTTCTTGTAAAGTACCCTCGAAAATCAAAATATCCGTTCGAAATCGCAAATCCTGGTGTTCGTTCAGTTCGTTCGTTGACCACAGGTGGACGGACAGACCTTTTGCCATCAATCGATTTTTCGATATCAACTCTGAGTGAAAGTGAAAGTGTCGCTAATTCAATCAGTGAGAGCAAAGTCACTGATATCTTTAGTCGTCCGCGCCATCATACCGACTGATCGTTTAGTCACGTGCTGCTGTTGTGTATGTAAGCAAAGGCCGAGTGGAATAGAGGTTTCCTGTGAGAAAACTTAACCTGTTTCTGAAGATTGTGTTTTAATTGCGTTAGGTAAGTAGTTTTCGCTTTTCTGTGACTCGTCTTGTTGATAAGTTAGCCTGTGAGACGTTTTATTTTATGGTGAACATTTAGCCATAGTAAGAAATAGGTTATGAACACGTGCTTAATACCGCGTTTTTGTTATTGACTTGGAAATTTCTTATGTTACTTAAGTTTTTTATGTAACTGTTTGGTGATACAGTGTGAAATATCTGACGTGCAATGTATAATTTCATTTATGAAGGTTGTGAAAAGTCCAAAATTCTCTCGATTACACCACAGCAGAGCCGGGCATGCCAGCAAACTATTAACTCATTCTTTGTTTTTTTCAATTTAGTTTAATGGCACCAGTCCAGGAATGGAGTTTTGAAGAAGTTTAAGACAAAGTGCTGGAGCTAACTGGGAACTTTAACACAGTGAATATTTTGAAATGTATTTTAATTTGCCAAAGACTGCTGCAATATTGATTTATTTTGATCAATGTTCCTTGCTTTCCTTAGTCACTAAACACATATTTTACTCATTTATATGGCGAGGCTAGTTTGGCAGAGTAAAGGGGAAGTGCAGATGGTACATGTTATATTCAAATGGCGAAAAGTGGACAATATTAAATTAAAATTATGGTCGCCAGCTGTGTTAAACTGCAAAAAGGAAATTAATAAACATCTAGCCCAAGAAGAAAATAGCGGAGGTGGACCATGCAGATATTACCTAATGAATTTTGTCAGGGCTAACACTAAAACCCCTAAGCATTGAACTTTGACTGCTGGCGTATCTTTCAAACTTCTAGAAAGAACGCATAAGGTCCGGTCACAGGCAGGAGCGTTCAAACTACAGAATCTTAAGGTGAAGATATGACAACCCAGTACACTCAAAAATTTATTTATTAAATAAATGACCAAAATGCATATAAAAGTATTACAAAAATACATAAGAATATTTCTCTTGCTGTACAGAAAAAGTTGAAAGAGAATTACACTGAAATACAGAATATTGAACAATTTGACAGGCAAAAAAAGTGCCTCTTTACAAAAGCTGGAACTATAAATATAAAACAGAATTACAATATAAATTACAAAAATGACAGGCGAGAATATGCGCCTCGATACAAAAAAGAGATTAATACAATGGTTAAGCTACATTACAACATTTCGAAGTGTTCTCGCGTAATGGCCACTTTAGGACGCGAGAACCGAATGCGCAAGATTACAAATTGGCAAAGGCGCCTACTTCGGCCGCCTTTCTTTACAAAAATTAATGATAAACTGTATTTAAAGCGATAAAACAATAAAAAAATTGGCGTATGAGGGAACATTGAACAGAGAAATACGTGGAAGTGGATCCTTTAAACCTTACAGCCTTTTTACCAAACATTTGGAACTGCAAATTTGCTCTACGACGAGAACCGGGCGGCCTTCCACGCCCTTTTAAAGGTTCCACAGAGGAGGCGGGAGAAGCTACCACGTCACCGAGGCGTGACGGAGTAGGTATCGATTCAAGGAAAGAAGTTACAAACTCATTGAGACACAAAGAAATTAAGTGCGCCTGCAAAATAGGCAACTTGCGAAACATGAGTGTCCGGCGGGCTTACTACTGAATGGCGTTGCAGCTAGAGCAGTACATATATGTTGATAAATAATTTTTAATTTTGCTCTAAAATTGGTAATTGAGCCTTTCAGAAGAAAAACGATGGTTCCATTCAATCACAAATTTGATGTTAATTTGAGATTTAATTAGAACAAACCATTTCTATTGCTCATTTCCTTAGAATCAATAAATACCTGTTCTGAAATTATTAAATTTAATTACATGAAATACTAATTTTTTCTCAAAGACAATTAGCAATAGAAGTTGATGTTTATATCAAAATCCTGATCACAATTTGATTTGTCTAATATACCAGTTTTAAGAAAAAAAGATGACAAAAATGTTAACTTATCCTAGCATGCTTAACCTCTATACAATGTTATTCCTTAAAAGCTAGGGTTATAAAATCTTCTCAGCTACCTTCTCAGGTGATTGAAGGCTTGAAGATGTAGCACACACTTTCACAAATCAGAATGTGCCTTAAATTTCCAATTTAACAGTACATCGAAGCCATCTCCTGAGGTTCACAATCCAGACCTCATAATAATTCTGCCAGTTAGTATGATTTTCTTCGTAATCTGAAAATAAAGTAACCATTTTGACCTCACATAAAATCTTGACCTTTATTTGTTTCTGTTTTAGGAGGGCTCTAATTTGCCTCTGGAGGAATTGGAAAAGCGGAGAACCTTCAAGAAAAACGTCCAGTAATATTTGATATGGGTGAAAGAACAGAAAAACTATTCTTGTTTTGTTCAGGGTGATGGTTGGTTTTAACACCTGCCCTTCCTTCACCCATTGCAGCATTCGACTTACTGTTTAAATTAATATTTACAACAAATTTGGCATACCCAACATCATTAGCATTTTTTTCAGTTTTAGCAGTATATAATGATTATATCATTCAAGTATTTAAATTGAAATAAAAACTCAGTTGGGTTTCTGTAATAACCCCCCCTCCTGGGAAATGAACAGTGCTTCTGCAATTGTTCAATTATCATAACCTTCTACCATTGGAGTTAATTTTTTTAGTTTATTTATTGTCGCATCAACAGCGATAGTCATTAGCGACAATTAAATAATACATTTGGTTTTAATTACAATAATAACAACTATGTTAACAAAAATTGACATGGTTTCTAAATTATTGACAATAGTTAATAACTATTATATATCTGAAAATATTTCAATTTGTTTGCAAAATTAAGGATTTTTTCTTGGTATTTAGGGGATTCCAAAATTAAGGTAAATGAGTCATCCTGCAGAATTTGTTGTTTAAGAGTGTTGTAATGAGGGCAGTGGTTAATTACATGGTTTAAATTAAGAAGAGTGGAGTTGTCACAGTGGTTGCAGGTGGGAGGAGGGCTTTTGTTAAATAAGTGGATATGACTCAATTTGCAGTGTTCAGTTCGAATTCTAGATATTGCTACTTGTTCCTTTCTATTTAATTCAGCACTTCTTTTTAAATTGAAGAAATTTCCTATTTGTTTATGGAGTTAGTTTTGTTATTTCATAGAAATTTGATTCTTTTGTTCTGTGTCCGGTATCGACTTCATAGATTGAGTTTGAGATTTTCCCAATATCGAGTATGGCCCAAATCTCAATTTATCTAATTTCTTCCTATTCAGGCGATTTCCATTTTCTATGTGCACAAGATCTCCCTTTTTTTAATTAAATTTGTCCCCTGTGTAGGTCGAATATTTTTTTGTCGTTATGAGATTTGATTGTATTCTTGAGTGCTATTTTTCCTCTCTATTTCTAAATCTTCAATTGTGCATTTTATTTTTAATTCATGTGGTAGGATATTTATGGTTTTACCCTCTAGGAAGTATTTTGGTGAGAATTTTGTCACAACGTTTTTGTCAGTTTCATTCATAATACATCTTATTTTATTCACTAAAGTCTGGTTTAATCTTTCATTGAGACCATTGGAAAAAGGTGCATCTACGGCAGTAAAAATCAATTTTATTTTTTTCTTTACTAGGAATTGTTTAAATTCATTTGAATTTATTCCTGGATATTGGAATCCGTTAGTACCATCAGAACATCATGGTTTATGTTACCTCCTCATCATGAAATCATCAGCGTTTTGATTTTTTGATGTTAAAATATAAGCATATCTTGTGAAATGGTTGACCAGTATGCGTAGGTATTTTTTTGTTGACTGAGATCCTTCGTAACCTCCGATGGTATCTATAGAAACTAACTTTAATGGGTACGTTGCTCGACCTAGGTGTGACATTAATCCAAATTTTGATTTTCTTCGTCATTTATTCATTAAGCAGATGCCACAAGTTTCAAATCTTCTCTATGTTTATGATTATATTTTTCGCTGTAAAGAATGGTGTTATTTTATTTATCATCTGTGCTCTTCCCATGTGACAATAAGTATTGTGTACTGTGACCGCTCTACCTTTTCACTATTCTATAAAAATGCCTACAGCGGGTCACTCAAGTATCCTTGTAGTATTACTTGATCTGTGACTTGTTATGACAATGTTACACCAAAAATTAGGAATAGTTTCATATGTCCTAACTGTCCTATAGGAGTGGGTTCGTCTTTTATCCTGCTTTTGCAATAAAAGAAACATAGGCAAGTTAATCTTTTAACAATGAACAGCGTTCTGAATCTATTCTGTTTAAATATTGGAATACAATTCTACTCTAGCATTTACACATTGCATAGAGAATTTCTTTCACTTGCTCTACCTTTAGCGATTACGTGATTTCCTAACAATTGCAGTTATGTTTTAACACTTGCATAAATACTTTACATAAAATTATAATACCCTTCACTTCACAAAAAAACACAATAAAATAACTGTACACCAGACTATAATACATGCAAACACAAAACACTGGAAAAGGAGTTACATACCGAAATACCCTTTGCCTACACTTTCAAAGCAATTGTCACATGAATAGTGAATGAAATATATACAAGACGTAGTTTCACTTTCACATAGATTCTTACTTTATACAATTTAGCCACCAAAAAGAATATTGTTATGCAATGAACGTACAAATAATACTAACTCTTTTACTAATTATTAGTTTTGAACAATTTGAAAACTATTAAACAATACATTGAAAACACACTAAAAGAACAAATATTATCAATAACAGAAAAAAAACGAAATAAATAGGTTTTTACAATTTTTTTACAGGAATTAGTTATCTGGTTTCCTTTTACGACTGCTATATTATATAAGATAATGTTTAAATGATTTTAATGAATTTAACTCGACTATCTACGTCTCTAAGTGAGGTGAATTTTATCTCTGTAGCATAATTCTCGTTTCTTTAAACAGTTCTTTTTATGAGAATTTCTAGTGAATTTTCTGACTCACAAAACGTCGCGAAGAAATATTTCCACAGCTTGGAGCGGCGACGGCGACCCAGATCCTTTCAAAGTCGTGGCAACCCCTTGCTTCGGTGAACACGTGCTCTGGTGAATCGCTACCACAGTCCTTCGAATTTTATATAATCTGATTGCAATATCTCCGCGTAATGAATTCCTTACGTGGTAAGTCAAGTTGAAAGACGAAAACAAAAAAAAAGCTGGAAATAGAAAGAAACATTTTCTATAGCACATGCTTTCTATTTCAGTACACGTTCTTGAACGTTGAAATATATTATTTCCTCGTGGTTAGAAAAATAGTATATTTCTGTGTAATGCGTTCACGTGAATTTATCCAATTATTTATGATTTAAAGTTCCAAATTCTCTCATACATGGTATAGTTATTTTAACATGATGAGACGAATTACCTTTTCCAAGCTTCTAATCGTCGAAATACGGCGAATTTTCCTCTTCGTCCAGCACGAACAATTGCGGTCTGTCCAGATCGGCGATCGGCAGCGAAAGAGAGAGAGCTTCTCATAGCGATGCTTTGCGCTAGGGCCCATATTTTCACGGGTGATTTTGATTGGTCCTCGATCTCTTGTACGCGAGTGCGTTCAGAAAATTTTAGAAATTCTCGCTTTCTCTTTTAGTAAATTCCCTTTACTGCTTCTCTTGCCATTCGTTAACACTATAATTGCAACTTGTCGTGTCTTGAGGTTCTCGGGCGCTTCTTAAAAATCAATGTAATCGACATATGAGCGGTTACAGTACATTTTTTAGTAATATTTTTAATTCTTCTGATTTTTTTCTTTTCTTTTTGATTTTTATAATAAATTACATTTTTTAATATTAGATTTTTCTTATAGTTTTGTAGTTCTGTGCATCTTCTTTGATCCTTTTTTATGTCTCCTAAGTTCACTAGGTTTACAATTTTTAATGTGTCATCTGAATTTTCATCAGGCTCTAGAACTGGATGCATGCTTAAACAGTCTGCCTCTTGGTTTAAATTTCCAGGATTATATTTAACTTTAAAATTGTATTGGGACAGATAGTATGTCAAATCGCCCATTAAAGGTTTATGCTTGGAATGTACCAAAAATTCTCTTCCAAGTAGCCAATGTTGCCAATATTTCACAGCCTTTATTATTGCTAAGAACTCTTGGTTAATTTATTTTCAGATAACAAACAATCATACTATCTGGCAGAATTATTATGAGGTCTGGATTGGGAACCTCAGGAGAGGCAGATGGCTTTGATGTACCGTCTGCACTCCCCCTCCGCTCTGCCAAACTAGCCTCGCCATGTAAATGAGTAAAATATAATGTGTTTAGTGACTAAGGAAAGCAAGGAACATTGATCAAAATAAATCAATATTGCAGCAGTTTTTGGCAAATTAAAATACCTTTCAAAATATTCACTGTATTAGAGTTCCCGGTTAGCTCCAGCACTTTCTCTTAAACTTCTTCAAAACTCCATTCCTGGACTGGTGTCATTAAACTAAATTGGAAAAAACAAAGAATGAGTTAATAGTTTGCTGGCATGCCCGGCTCTGCTGTGGTGTAATCGAGAGAATTTTGGACTTTTCACAACCTTCATAAACGAAATTATACATTGCTCGTCAGATATTTCACACTGTATCACCAAACAGTTACATAAAAAACTTAAGTAACATAAGAAATTTCCAAGTCAATAACAAAAACGCGGTATTAAGCACGTGTTCATAACCTATTTCTTACTATGGCTAAATGTTCACCATAAAATAAAACGTCTCACAGGCTAACTTATCAACAAGACGAGTCACAGAAAAGCGAAAACTACTTGCCTAACGCAATTAAAACACAATCTTCAGAAACAGGTTAAGTTTTCTCACAGGAAACCTCTATTCCACTCGGTGCGCAGTGGTCTTTGCTTACATACACAAGAACAGCACTGAACGATCAGTCGGTATGGTGGCGCGGAACTTTTACCACTGACGACCAGTGAAATACTGGCGGTCGTTATGAAAAGGTTCCCATTTTCACTGATTGTCAGAGAAACTACACATTACGACTGAAGATATCAGCGACTTTGGTCTCACTGATTGAATCAGCGACAATTTCACTGATTCAGATTCAGAGAGCAGATATGCATGACACCTCAAATTTTCCCGTCAAGTAGTTGTCTCGTGGCGGAAGAGCGAAGTCGCTTGTCTTTCACCAAGGACGTCCGGGTTCGATTCATGGACAATCACATGTGAAATTTGTTTCACCAAAACGTTCGAAACGAGGTTTCAACAAAACGAATTCAGCTGCTTCACAAGGGCTAGTCCAGTCCCTACGAAGTGTCCCAAACCCTACCCCTATCCTAGTTCCAAATTCTGGCCGCTGGGTAGTGACGCAGGAGCGCGCAAGAGAAAGGCGCGTACGCGGAGATGCTACCTGGCGGTTCTCTTGACGGCTAACGGACTACGTAATGAAGGATGACTCCCAAAGACGTTGACTTTAAACAAATAAATAACGCAGGATTACTGCTAAACGCCCAATAGGGGTTATGAGACGCGTTGCGACATGACGAAGGCGCAACAAATAAAAAAAAAGTGCCGCTCATGCTCTTGTGCACTCGAATAAAGGCCCATTCACAATGCAAACATAAGCATAAGCATGGCGTTAACATAAAAGTTAGGACTACGTCTACAAGTGGACTCATTCACAATGCGTTCGCATAAGCATAACACGTAAGACGTTAACTTAAGAGCTTGCAAGCTTCAAGCTTCTGTGCTTATGCTTATGTCAGACATAGGGAATGAGCCAATCACAGTTCGTTAACTCGTAATCGAGTATCGAAGTCGATAGGCGAACTATTCGTGTGCTGCATCTCATAGCCAATAGAAACTCTTATTTTGCCTGTGTTTATGTTGGACATTGTGAATACGCCAACTCTTCGCTTGTGTTAATGTCTATGTCTATGTGTTATGCTTATGTTTGTGATTGCATTGTGAATGGGCCTTAACAAAGCTTCCATGCGGAGGGCGTACTCACCGCGCTGCGTCGCGCCGAGCACTGGAGGGCGCTCTGCGAGCGGTGGCTGGCACGGCCACCCTCGCCCCCGCCCCCGCTCCGCCCCCGCCCCGCCCCCGCCCCCGCCCCCGCGCGGCGTCGTTCGATAGGGGCTGCCTCCACGTCCCAGGCGGAGACTCCTCACAGGCCACGCTTTGGCCATTTTGTAATGCATTGCGCTGCAGGTGTTGTGCTACTGGCAGTGATTGCAGGCAATTACAAATGCTTCCAGTACAGGATGTAAACATATTGAGTTCGCAGGGAAGCTAAGTTCCCTGGAGGAGCGTAATGTTGAGCGAGGTTTCAAGTACAGAGACCAAGTCCGATGAAGTATGAAAATAAGTTTAATGAAAAGGTAAAGCTGCAGAGCAGCGTGAAGTGAAAGTCTCTGGGCTGGCTGTCCGTTATCAACGGTAGAGGTTCCTTATATAGAAAACAGGGAAATTCATGAGGCCATTACGCCACCCCCACCTGAACTGTACATGTATTGGGTGCAAAAAACAAATATTACTGTCCGAGCACTTTCGAAATCACATTCTCATAAGTACCTCAACATCCCCGCTTTCACAATCTGTACCACCATTAGCGTTGACAGCGGTTTTTGGCGCCCTCTCATTAACTTTCTTAAGATAAAGATACTCAGCATAGCGCCTGCTCCGGACGCGACCCTAATTTAGATAACTTTGAAAAGCGATATTTCTCTTGCGTACATGTATGAGAAAAATATACTTTGCTTCTCTTACGAAATACTTCATACACTATTATACGTAGGTGCATTTACCATTACAATTCTATTAGAAAGTATTTTTGAGTTTGTTTCATTCCAAAGGCTAAAAATGATTCTGAATTGTTAATAAAATGTAGCTATTACATTGAAGAACTCTCAGGAAAGGGAGGAACGTTCTGTCTACATTTTTCCTTCTGGATATAATGACTGAATAAAACATTTGCTTTTATGATTGAGAGAAAATATACTACAATGTTTTAATTGAGAGATATAAGAAAATTAAGTTTGTTTCAATCTTAAACTACGCGCGCTTTTGAGCTGTGCGAAAACGATGATCATCAATTGAAGTCGCTTTGCGTGTTAACCGTCTGAACCTCTCAGCGCTCCTGCGGTCAGAAAAGGAAATGTATTTTAATGGCGCTTCGTGGCCCGATGAAAGGATCTCTCTCAGAGTGTCATCCACAGGCGTCTCTTACAATGAGATGAACGCGAAGTGGGCGATGTCACACATGTGCAAGTAAGGGTCAGGTGTGAGCAGCGCAGCAGACCGGAGTAATCCTATGAAGTGGACTGTCGGAAGCATAGTGGAAACAGAACTATAATAGACAGAAGATATGAGGGGCATACGATAATTAAAGAGACAAAGTGGTGTGGAGAAATAAAGGTTTATTTTTTAAAAACAGGGCTTTTCCTACTTTTCAATACAATTTTCACTAACATTTATGCACCTGTCCCTGCGGGTTACCAGCTTTCTTATACCCGCTGCAAATAACGTTTTATCTTCGTGTTTGAACCAATTTCCCACAACTATTTTGACATCCTTGTTATCATTGAACTTCTTCCCACGTAATGCTTTCTTCAGTAGGGCAAACAAATGGAAGTACCACCCAACCTCTATTGTCGATGGTTTCAAGTATGGGGACGTTCATTGTCTTGCTGGAGAATCGCACCTCTCCTCTGAGATCCACGGCGTATCTATATTATGGCTGGCTTTATCTTGTTCAAAAGCATATCTGAGTAGTATTGGCTATTTATTGTACGCTCTTCTTCGAGATAATCATAAAAAACGCACCTACAGCGTCCCACAACACCGTTAACAGGACTTTTCCCGCCGATGCGGCCAGAACGATGTTCATCAGTCCCTGAGTCTCGACTACTTTGGAACTGTTCTACCCAATTGTAAAAATTACCGCGTCTCATCCAACATTCATCATATGAAGAGGTCACCAGCAAAAGGAGCTAGCTGACACTTTCGCCGAATGTTACATTTCAATGTAGAACGGTTGTATGCGAGGGAATTATGTCGCTGGTGCAATCTCGTGAGCGTACACTTACTACAAAGCATTATTTTTGATATTCGAAAGTTGGCATTAGATGCAGAAGGTTTGAAAATGGCGGACAAGACGCACACGCGACCCGTAACGAACATCGTAAAACTCCTGAATAAAGGTAAAAAAGGCAGGCATAAAAGGCATAAAGGCAGGCATAAAGGTAAAATTTGATGATTGGCAAAGGATGAAGAATACAAAGTTCAAAGATGCTGGAAAATAGTATAAAAACAACAAGGGGACACAGTTCACGCGAAAACACCTCCAATTGCGGTAAGATGCAAAAGGTGCTATCTGGCGTGGGTGCTGCACACCAGCGGCGGATTCCAAGGGAAGCGGGGTAGGGGCCCTGCCAAGACCATGAGTTTTCATTTGTTATCTTCTTTTATTTGACAAAATTGATTTAAATATTTATTGATGGAACCTGGAATGGAATTTATTATGTAATTATTTAATCAATCATATTGTACAGTACCATGTATACGCAACAAAAGCAATATACAACTAGTGAGAACCCGTCAAAATTTGACGGTGAGATCTGAGATAAATGTAAAATACTGTACCCAGACTAATGTTCACAATATACTGCATTGTTTGGATCTTGAGGGTATAACGAAGATATTCTGTGATGAGTTCCCAAAATTTTGAACACGTGTGGCCCATGACCAGATGGCAATGCAATATCGGCACAAAAGATATAGCTCTATTAGACTGAAGGATATTATTCCTAAAGTTTTTTGATGGGTCATCATCTCCTATAAACAACTGTTTGATTTCTTCTGGCATATTGCACGAAGGTATACTTATTTTACCATTTAAGCAACACAGAGTAAATCGTTTTCAGATTTTTTCTCACATGGAAAGTACAAAGCAGAACAAAACGACATTTCATAGATAATGACCCAATAGAAAACGAAATGACCTCACTATCACGACACCTACGCTACTTTCTCTTTCCCTGCGTCCAGTTAATGTACGTTTGCGTCTTTTGGGGCGCGTGGACAACGATTCGGAATTCGACATAACCTGTAAACCTGTTCACTAAAGCATTACAACCGAGCAAAACCCACTGTGCGAATGTTCTCTACAAAATACACCACAGACGCAAATACATGCGAACTGTCAACACCACAATGCAATTATTACACTGAAACAAAACCTTGACGAATTGTAAACAAATCTCAACAATCAAAACAAAACTTCAAGCAGCGTGGACTCATATCTACGGAATCATGTATATCGATATTGAAACTGCCACCCTTTGAAAGAAAACAATTGACTATTGATAAGCGTACTATTAAAGAATGATTTAATTAATTAATTTACGGCGTAAATGTTGGTGAATCAACACAAACAATATCTGATAACACATCTAGGGATGATATTCTTTCATTTAAAAGAAAAAATACAACAATCTGTTCAGTAGAAGCTCTAAACGAAGCCATGGCAGAATACCTTATTTTTTTAAATATATAGATATAATAACAGATATGTTTATTATTTAACAAAAATCTATAATGACCCTCTCCAAAATAATCGTCTGGATTCGCCCTGTTACACACCAAGAGCATTAAACGAAACTAGTGAACACGTTACAAGAAAATCCCTTGTACTGAAGTTGCTTTGAACTGGCTTCCTTTATGATGACTTGACAAGTTAGTGTCAATTGCTTGATTGATAGTAGTGTAAGACAATAAACGTATTTAAACATTTAAATTCTTTCAAATACATTGAATATTCCAATACAGATTTTATTTTATTTATTGTGTCTGTCAGCCGTCAAAAGGCGCTAACTGCTGCATATAGCACCTTCTGCCACTAGATTGTTACTAAAATGACCAAGTTACTGTAATAGCCTTGTTCAAACGTAGCAATGCTGATGCTGTACACACAATGAGAAATGATTTAGACGCAAAACCAGTGCAGAATTATCAATATTTTGATAATTTAACTTTTTTGTGGTTCCTGTAAACTTGGGTTTTGGTCAGTTAGCACCTTTTGCTGGTGACACCTTTATATACTTTAGTCATTCTAGAATCATATTAGTTGGTTTTTCACCTGCAGCAAATTAAAAAAGAATCACAGAACGTTGTTCAATCAATGTGGAATTTTCAAGTGGACCCGCCATCGTTCAACTTATTTTTGAGTTACTGAACACAACAATGATGAAACTCCAGGTAGTCAGGGCTCATGCTAGTAATACCAACTCAAAGTCCTAAAATTACCAAACTTGTCCTACCAAGGGTTTTTTCACCAGACCAATTTGTTTCTTTAATTATTGAATGACCTACGTAATAATAGATAGAAGATAAAAATATATTATTATCTCTTATCTCTTAAGAAGTCGACACATGTAATCAAATTACTCGTAGTAGTGGGTTTCAAGCAGTCGCGGCTCGTACTTAGTTGGCCCGGATGCACAACCCCAAGATAAAAGAAAACGATTTTATAATATGTTAGGAATATACATTCTCGTTTTAATGACATTCAATATTCCAGATGTTGCAGCAATATCCATGTATGTGAAACATTTTGAAACCAAAGAGCGTCCAACTGGCTCTCTTGTCGGTGTCTACTGACCTCCCAAGTATTGGACCACGCTCTTGGCTCTGTAGAAATGACCAGAATGACGTCACAACGTTTAGCGCGAAAGTGTTGGGTGGCAACCTGTGCTGTGCGCGTAAGCCATTCCTAGAGAGTCACTAAGTTTTTGGCTGTTTTTATGCGGCTCCCGAGATTTGTATTTCATATAACATTTGTTATTTACAAAGATATTTCTATCCTTTCGGTTTGTTTCGGTTCTGGCTACGCATTTCGTTCACAAACTTAATTTAAAGAGGCACTCAGACATACATCATGTCACAATCTTTTTCTTTTGAAAATCGTTCAAAGTACATATTATCATCATCTTGGCGATGATGCTAAGGTGTTAATTTACAATAAAACAAAATGAATGGAACATTTGATTTATTTAATTTGATTTATATTGTCAGTAAAAACAGTAAAACCTGTGTATGGTGGAGAAGATTATCTGCGCACTGGTTCTTGAGTACCATGATCCCTTCCCAACGTTTCAACTATTAATAGTTGAAAGATGAATGAAAGTTAAAATAACAATAATAACAAAATATAAAAGAGCGTGAGAATAGAAACATTTGAAAAACTAGACATTATCGTTTGCGAAATAAAGAAAACCTATTTGCAATGGTAAACGAACTGCAGATTTGATTGTTCTGCATTGCTAACAATATAGTAACTCATCCTCAGCTTTACCTGCTACAAGTAAAAGGAGAGCTCAAGAAAACGTGCGTATAGTGAAGTTACATTTAAGTTCAGATGCAAAACAAGGGGCCATCTCAACATTTGCTCAATGTATCAGGAAAACTGAACAAAAACCTGATCGAGATAGGGGTCATTGATCCGGAAGCTGAAGTACATTACTTGTTACAGGCATATTAAGTATTTTTTGAAATTATGCAATACAAATGTAAATTAATCCATAATGTATCATTGTTTTGTTAAAATAAACATAATTTTTCTTTTTGATGATGAGTATAATCTGTCATTTATAGAAACAGTTATGCAGCAGAAATGATTTTACTTTTAACTTAAATTTGTGTACCGACTTTAATTGTTTAATGTCATCTGGCAATACGTTGTAAAGTACCGTACATGTATTGCATGTGGATTTCTTAGCCAGCTGTTGATACTGACACTTGATGAATGTGATTTCTACGACGTGGGTTGTAATTATAAATATAAGAATCACATGAAAATATGTTCCCACCGTTTAGTAAGTCAGTTTTGACAAATATTACAGATTCGTAAATAAGTAGGCAAGGCAATGGTAGGATTCCAACCTCAGTGAAAAGAGGCTTGCCATACACGATCACGTGGATGGCATTTTTTCATTATTCGAATAATTTTCTTTTGCAATCTAAAGGACTGGGTACCACAGGATGAGCTTTCACAGAAAATATTCTGTGAATAATAATAATAATAATAATAATAATAATAATAATAATAATAATAATAATAATAATAATAATAATAATAATAATAATAATATAATGGCATAGTAATGCCATTTCTCAGGTGGGAATGCAGATTTGCAAAATGCACGCAACGAGCTGCATGATCCACATTTGGCACTACGTGCCCTTTCATCGGTTATGAAAAATGCCAACGAATTTCGAGCCCCTATGCTTTTCGAGTAAAGGTGACTCCTTCCATAAATTTTTGTTAACTGTCAACTTTTTACTTTCTCGTATACACACGTATATACGGGGGTAATATACGTAGTACAGAGAAAGTTATGTAATGCTGCGGAAAATCGATTTCAAGAATTTAACGGAAATACACGTTTTGGGGTCCCACCGAAAAAGTGGATTTTTCCAAACGTCTGTACCGGGAGCGGTAGCTCAGTGCATTAACTGATGTAACTGCAGCACCTCTGACCGGAAAGTCCTAGGTTAGAGTCCGGGGGAAGATCACCGCCATCTCCCAAGGGAAATACATGCATTACACATACGGGACTCATGACCTAAGCTGTTGACGCGCCCGGCATCACTAACCAACCAAACGTCCGTCTGTGAACACTGCTAGCGCCTAAATCATGAGTACAATATTTTCCAAATTGAAGAAAGCCCTGTCAATCTGGCTCTAGTTGAACCTTTGAGATTTTGAAAGACATTCTTTAATATTTGGGGGTACTTTACATGAAGCCCCCATACATTTTAAAAATCTTCTCACAAACTGCTCCAAATTTTTCTTTAAATTTCTTGTAAGAATAGAGTAAAAAAATCTTATAAAGGTGGCATAGGTCCGATTTTCACGGTTAATTCAGAAGTTTCGAAAATTGCAAAACTTTGAATAATTCCGGCGTCTTCCTACAACTATAAAATTGAGTATAGAGAGATGTCCTTCAAACGACATTTGTTGTCCATAAATAGATCATAACGGTCATGTCAATTTTTAAAAATTTTAGTAATTTTCGTGCAACAGTTCGTGCAATATTTGCAATTTAAAAAATACAAAAACAAGATTTTTTCTCAAAAACGGCTCCAAATGTTTTCATTAAATTTTTGGAAGAGTTAGTACCAAATGCACCCTATCCAATGACTTAAACGCCATATTGCTCTAATAATTTATTTATTTAAAAAATGTAATTTTTTGACCAGTCTTTCACGTCGGTAACATTTATATTAGAGGCAATTTCTTCACGTTATTGTATTTATGAATACCTTCCCTCTAAATAATGTCAAATAACGTTTCTCGAAAACTCAACAGAATTTTGTGCAAATGAGCTCTAAGTTCCGCATTTTCAAAACCACATAAACTCCATTTTATCAAAAAAGATCCAAATTTTTTCTTCAATTTTTTCTAATGGATAATGCTAATTGCACTGTTTAATATGTCGTAAAGTTAATTTTGGGGTATTCTTTTGTTTTTTAAAAAATTACACAAAAGTAAGTTTTTTGAAATACCTTTCACGCCGTTAATTTTCGCATTTCCATCAGTTTGTATGCATTATTACATTTTTTGAGTAGAAGTGCATCAAATGACTTCCTAATACTTTTTCAAAACCCCAATAGATTTCCGAGAAAAAGAGCTTCAAATTTCGCATTTACCGTAAAGCTTAATCACCATTTTCTCAAAAACGGCTAAATATTTCTCAATGGAAACTTCTATTTAGGACGAGTTTTTACCCTTCTTTATTCTTGAAGTAATAATCCGGTTGTACTACTAGGAAAGCAAAAAGTTGAGAAATCGTCAAAAAAATGTACTTTGGGCGATCGTCAATCCGAGGCCCCTCATTAACGACACTCTAGCTTCATAAAGACTCGCTTTAACTCTGCTCTATATCGATCCGCACCTTAGGTGACGAGATTCTTGCTCCCTGAAAAACGACCCAGACCCCAAGTTACTAGAGACTTGCTCCTAGAAGTTTATTTTACAAGATAAAAAATACAGAAAACTATCGTCCTAACTCGAAATTATGTGGCAATTACAATGGTATAGAGCATTTTTCCATCTAAGGCTTTGTATTAAGTAAATTCTGGAATAATTGCAAAATCCAAAGTACAAAAATGCGAAAATAAAGCAGATCACTGTTAATCAGCCATGCCAATGTCAGCGTCAAAGGGCTAATAGTTTAGGAGATGCTGCCAGTCAAAGATTTTTTTACTTGTTTAAAAAACTGATAACAACCGTCCTAACTCGAAATTTAAGGGCGATTAAATGATATAGAGCATTTTTCGTTCTAAGGCATTAAATTATGTAAATTCAGGAAAACTGCCGAAAGCCAAAGTCGAATAGTAAGAAAATAGAGCAGATTACTGTTAATCTGCCATGCAAATTTCAGCGTCGTAGAACTAATAGTTTAGGTGATACAGGCAGTAAAAGATGTCAGTTTTTTTACACGTTAAAAAATTGTGAATGTTTCCGTCCAAACTCGAAATTAATAGCGATTATTATTGGAATTGAGCATTTTCCATCTAAAACTTTGTATTAAGTAAATTCTGGAAAAATACTAAAAACCAAAATCCAATAATGCGAAAATAGAGTGACTTCACGTGACTTCTAGGTGTAGGAGGGAGGCTCGCGTCTACCACCAAATAGAGCTAATTACTGTTAATCTGGAATGCAAATTTCAGCGTCGTAGGGCTAGTACTTTAGGAGATACAGCTAATTAAAGATGCCAGTCTTTTTCACTCGTTAAAAAATCTGAACACTACCGTCCTAACTCGAAATTTAATGGCGATTACAATGATATAGAGTATTTTTTTATCTAAGACTTTGTATTAAGTAAATTCAGGAAAAATTCCAAAAACCAATGTTCTATAATTCGAAATCAGGGAAGATTAATATTAATCTGCAATGCAAATATCAGTGTCTTAGGAATAATTGTTTAGGGGATACTATAGTTTTTGTTGCATGTTGAAAAAATGGAAACTACCGTCTTAACTCAAAATTATGTGGCGATTACAATGGTATAGAGCATTTTTCCATCTAAGGCTATTGTATGAAGTAAATTGAGGAAAATTTTCAAATATCAAAGATCAAAAATGCAAAAATGGAGCAGCTTACTGTTAATCTGCCATGCAAATATCAGCGTCGAATGACTAATAGTTTAGAAGAAATAGCCAGTCAAAGATATCTGTTTTTTTACGTGTTAATGAAAAATAGGAGCGTCGTAGGGCTAATGATTTAGGAGATACAGCCAATTAAAGATGTCGGTTTTTGTTGCATGTTGAAAAATACTAAAAGCTACCGTACTAACTCGAAATTATGTGGCGATTACAATGCTATAAAGCATTTTTCCATTTAAGCCATTGTATTAAGTAAATTTAGGAAAAATTCCAAAAACCATAGTCCAATAGTTTGAAAATAGTGCAGATTATCGTTAATCTGCCATTAAAATATCACCGTCGTAGGGCTATCAGTTTAGGAGATACAGCCTGTCAAAGATGTCAGTATTTTTTACATGTTTAAAAATTCTAAATATTACCGTCCTATCTCGAATTATAATGGCGATTACAATAGTATAGAGGAATTTTCCATCTAAGGCTGTATATTCAGTAAATTCAGGAAATTTCAGGACTTATGGCCAACACAAAGGGCCCAAAGCCCAATAAGCCCCGAACCCTGCTCTCCATAGCACAATCCATCATGCTATACGGCGCAGAGATCTGGGCCAACGCGCTGAGGCACGAAAGCTACTCCAAACAACTGACATCCGTGCAGAGAAGAGGAGCCCTGAGAATAACAAGTGCGTATAGGACAGTTTCGGATGCCGCTAGTTTTGTGGTCGCGGGAGTAATCCCAATCGATCTACTGGCACAAGAACGAAAGGAGCTATACGACAAGAAACGTCTGGCAAACCCGACAAACGCCCGAAGAAAGGAAAGGAAACACACTCTTCGACAGTGGCAGAGATGGGAGAACGAAGACAAAGGCAGGTGGACAGCCAGACTCATTCCCAAAGTTGAGCCCTGGACAACACGAAAACACGGCGTGACAGATTTTCATCTCACCCAATTTCTCACGGGACATGGACACTTCCGAGCCTACCTATACCGGATGGCTAAAGTGGACAGACCAGACTGCACGTACTGCGGCCACGCTAAGGACGACGCCCAGCACACATTCTTCGAATGCGGGAGATGGCACGAACTAAAGCGCGATGTACAAACAAAGCTATAAGACATATATAAAAGTATATAAAGGCTCCACTGAGGTGGACAGGTAAGCTACCACGTCAGCGAAGTCTGACGGAGTAGGTATCGATTCAAGAAAGAGAGCTAGAAATTTATTGTTGTACAATGAAATTAAATGCGCCAGCACAAAAGGCAACTTACGAAACATGTGTTCGGCGGGCTTACTGCTAAAAGGCATTCCCACCAGCCCAGGGCGCTCTATGAGCGGCTGATGGAAACATATACATGGTGATGAATAATTTTTAATTCTGTTCTAAAATTGTTACCTGAGCCTTTACGAAGCAAAACGATATTTCCATTTAATCACAAATTTGATGTAAATTTGAGATCGTGTTAGAATAATTCCATTTCTGTGGATCATTTTCTTAGAATCAATAAAAACCTGTTTTGAAAGTATTAATTTTAGTGACATGAAGGAATATTTTTTTCTCAAATAAAAACTAAGAATAGAAATTGATGTTTATATTGTAATGTTCCTCACTCTATTTCTGTACTCTCTCTCTAATCTACTCCACTCTATTCTCCTAATCTCTTCTACTACCTGCTTTATGTTGGGCTGCCAATATAATAATACCTCTCTTCAAACCTACCTTAGTTTTTATATTGCCCGTCAACTAGCTAAATTTGTACAATTCTTGAAATTTCCCTGGGCGTGACTGCGTGATTGCCCTATACAGGACTACAAACGGTGTAGATATGTGCATGTGCATGGGTCGGCATCTAAATACGACAATTACAACACATGAGATAGAGGCTATTGATGAACCTGGATGTGTTCATCATTATTTATTTACTTTCTCTTTTGCATGTATTCTTTGAATATATCAACACATCACACACATGGAGGAAAACAAGGCCCTCTGACGACACACAAAAAGATAACACAAATAATCAACAATACACTCAATATTAATAAACCCTACAAATAAATAACAATCATTCACACTGAAAATTATAATGCAATCTGACTACTCATCCATACTGAATGCGCATTCTGTCGTAAGAAATTTTAACCTTATCTTCTTATAACTAAAGACACAACTTGGTTTTCGACAAATGCTTGCAGATAAATAAAAAAAATGAACAAACAAATGTACATGTCACTTCCCTTTATGATGGCCAATGCCGCAACACGCGGCGCACGTCACGCATCGCCGTCTATCGACTGGTACGCTCCCCGTGTACCGAAATAATGCGCTGCAACTTCAATTTGTTCCAAACCATATTTTCCATCAAACTCCATTACTAAACACACAGTGCGAAGCGTTCTCCAGTACACACGATGTTTCCACCATATTAAAGTTCTCACGGCGACAGAATATTCTCGATTTCACAAATATCGAAGAAATACAAACTGTAAAATTCCCGCGGTGCAGAAATATTGTTAACTTACATGAATTAAGCAAAACGGTTCTATTTATATTTTGATCACCGTCCGAAATCTGATACACTCCGTGTTATAAAAATTGTAACACAAGATGTCCGCATCCGTTGCCTAACCCTGCAAATCGCGTAACCAAAATCAGTCTTCGCGTTGCGTCTATTTATATGTTACTGTTCCTAATCCCGAATTCACTCGCTTTATCGCTGCCTTGATTTTGTCCACGTAAAAAATGTAAACAAAAATGTTTAAAAATATTTTACAAACTCGCACAACCATGAACTTTTACTCATCTCGTCGCAGCTTCTGCCTCTCTCTGCGTGTCTGTCTACGTGTCTATGTAGCATTGTTGCCCGCCTTCTATATAGATTTTCTCGAACAACCGCCGACCGCTCGCCCGTATCCACAAACAAGATCACATAATATTTCTTAAATTCCCGTTTATTATTGTTTTTTTTCGCCTCGCTTCCGGTTTCTAATATTGTCTATTATTTTTCAGCTAATTATTACTATCTTGGCTCTTCTTTTCAATGTCTTGTTTTGTCAAATCTCATCATTTTAGTTTATTGACGTCGTGACGTTAGTCGTGACGTCAATACGATGCGTCACTTGTTTTACGTTCGTTTCAATCATACTTTTAATTATAACTCCTGTCCTAGGCGTTTTCCAAAATTGTAATAACTTCCGAAATTATTCATAATTTTTGTTCTGTCGTTCGCCAAAGTTCCAGTTCGATTCCTTCAAGCGTTTTCCTTGTTAAATTTAAAACTTGACGAAACTCGTGAATTAGGAAAAATAACAATTACAGATTGAAAAGTACGGTCGGTAGCTGTTTAAAACAGCACAAATTAAACTTTTGAACAAGGCCTCGCCTTAGGACAAAGATAAGGCGAGGTGACCATGCGTTTACCTAATGAATTGTTGTCGGGGCTAACACAGAGAACCCCTAAGCTATCAGAATCGAGAAGATTGTCGTCACATTCGAAACCTTTCGAATGGACGTTCCAGATTCGGAAAAAAACAGGAACATAAATTCTAAAGGATCTCAGAAAGTGGAGATATAACAATCCAAATAACTTGTAAGTGTTACATTTATTACAAAGTTATGAAAGATTACAAAATCAATTTTTCTTGCTGTACAGATACAGAGGTTGCTGCAAGAAAAACTACAGAAGTACGAATACAAGTACAATGATGACAGACGGAAGAATGCCGTCTCGTTACAAAAATGCTGTGATAACACAGGAATACAATTCAAAGGCGCTTCCAACAATGCGCCTAAACCTTAAACAGAATTACAGTATTCGAGACATTCCCACAACGTCCACTTTAGGACGAGGAAGTCTAATACACCAACAAACGAAATGACAAAGAAGCCCACCTCGGCTATCTTTCAATACAAAAAGAGGTGACAAACTGCATTACTACAAACGAGCCATTACATATAAAAACCAGGTTCAGTATGAGTGCATTAATACTAAGTTATATGGAAATGGATCTTTTACGAAAACTTAGACCTTATTACCAAATTACAAAGCAAGCAGGAATACTCTGGAATGAAAGCCGGGCGGTCAGAGCCCAACGCCCTGGCCTCGTTACGGTGATCATAACCCTGACGAAAACCGGTGGCCTATCCACATCGGCATCGCAGAGCCAGACCAGCCGGCTTATTGCCCGAGCGACAAGGTGATCGCTCACGGGGCGAAATTTGACGCAGCTTTTATAGGCTACAGCCAAATGCTGTACGAGCCTAGCCGACGTCTTCCAAAAAGCTCCAGACTGCCGAATGCGGCCAAATGCCGTCTTACTCAGGACAGGAGCGAGAAACTGCAACAAGCTCCAGACTGCCGAATGCGGCCAAATGCCGTCTTACTCAGGACAGGAGCGAGAAACTGCAACATTAACAATATCAATTAGTAATGCACAGTACAAAAATGGCACTCCACAACAATTTCGGAGGCCATTACCATCTAAACGCTGCATAGAGCCGCAACGCAAGCTACGAACAAAAAACAAACAGTAAACCTGCTACAAAAAAGGCTAGTTCAAACAATCATCAAGATACAACAAATATACCAAATACAAGATCCAATTCCATAACATAAAAGATCATTGTTGCCCAGATCAGGCTATTATGCACTCATACACATATTTAAAACAACAATACGATTCTGAGGGAATCGGACCTTTCTAAAAACAAGAGTAATGGCTCTTAACTATGAAAAAAGCGTGCGCCAGGCACGCTATACAACAAGTGAACATTACAAGGTAGAGGCAGAATGGCAAAAAGGCGAAAGGCTATTGTAACGACTCAGTAGGAACTGGGCAGAAAATGCTACATGGCAAAAGGCAGAGGACTATTGTAACGGCTCGGAGGGAGCCGGGCAGAAAGGGCCTACATGGCGAAAGGCGCTGTGCGCGGGGAGCGCACGTCTTTTCTACCAACCCCAGAAGGGGTGACACTGTAGCAGTGGAGGGGAGTGGCGGGGAAATATCGATACAACCACAGAGTAGTACAGACCTCTTTGCCTAAGCAATTTATATTTGCCCCTTAGAGGGTAGGCAACTTGCGCAGCGCGCAGGCGATGGTGGTGGCCCCTGGCAGAGATGCCAGTACTCACACCAAATAAATGTAAATCATTTTTTATTTTGCCATAAAAACCTTAATTTTAAGGCTACAAAAGCAAACGAGGTGTCTGTACAACCCTAAATTTAGTCTAAATTGCGGAATTTGTTGGTAGAACCCGCTACAACAAATGGTTTTCTTATAATAAACAAAAACCTGTTTCGAAATCAATAAAAACGTTTGCATATGATACCAATTTTTTCTCAGAACTAGACCAACCAAAAGCTCAGATGTTTCTAACAAATTATTAGGTTTTTAGAACCTTCTCATGGCCATGAGATCACACTTTGAATTTTACAAGTTACCATTTTTGAGAAAATTGAAGGCAAAAAATTACTCATATACTAACATGCTTAACCTAATTACAGGATAAGAGCTTACAAACTATGGGTACGAAATCTTCTCAGAAGAACTTCTCGGATGACTGTTGGCTTCTAGTTGTTGATTTAGCACCAATATTCAATAGTTGTGACCACTTAAATTTTCAAATTTAACATTCCTGATATTCGCTAAAAATCACATTTGCCATTAACTTTACTATAGTAACAATTGCCTCCATGCCCATGCCTTTTGACTGAAGATGTATGATTACAGTTATTTCGAAATCTCGTGAACCTCTTGTCCAATTTTAATGATTCTTTTTTTCTAATAATTCCAAATATTATGCTTTACTGGATGTTAATGTTAATTTTGATTTTCTTTCGCGCATTTGATTAATTTAGAAAAAATGTTCGTGCGCGGCGCTGCCGTCTTGTCTCCTTGAATACAAATTATCACATTTTACTGAAGGTTTTTACTCTCTGGAATTCTGAGTTGCTTTTTTAATGATCGCGAATCATTAGAATATCGATCCAAGAAAGAGAGTTCAATAACAAATTTTATGTAAATTTGATATTCGGTTAGAACAATCCATTTCTTATGCTCATTTCCTTAGAATTAATAAAACCCTCTTTTGTAAGTATTAATTTTAATGACATGAATAACCAATTTTTTCTCAAAGACAAATTAAGAAAAGAAAATGATGTTTATAACAAAATATTGTCTTTTTGACTCCTTCTTATGGCCATAGGATAAAAATTTGTTTTGTCTGATGTATCTGTTTTTAGAAAAAAATTACAAAAATTTTATCTTATGCTATCGTGCTTGACCTATGTACAATGTTATTGCTTAAAGGCCAGGGTTATAAATTCTTTTCAGCTGGCTTCTCAGATGATTGATGGCTTGTAGATGATGTTGTTTCACGCACTTTCACAAATCAAACCGAGTCTTAAATTTCAAATTTAATAATTATATTATTGTTATTATTTTAATTATCATTATTAAAATTAATATTATTATTAAATTTTTATTATTATATTCCTATTCATAGTATTTTAATTATTATTATTATTAGTAGTAGTAGTATTTTTTATAATTATTTATATTATTATTGTTATTATTATCATTATTATTAAAATTAATATTATTCTTTTATTATTATTACTAATATTATTGATTTTGTTATTATTATTACTAATATTATTAATGCAACCTTATTATTTTTATTTTTAATATTATTATTTTTATTAGCTTAAGTACCCGGCGTTGCTCGGGCATTTGTTACTGTAAATTATTATTCAGGAAGAGGAATTCAATCTTTTCATGCCTTGCGGCGGGACCTACCTCTATCTCTTCCATTGTATCCCTTCTCCGCCCTACTCCCTGCCATGCTCTGCCCGGCCACGCGACGATAGCTGTCTTCTCTTGACCCCATTTGGAAATTTCCGGATTATCTCGCTCACTTTTACAAAAATAACTACATTTTTCTTATTTGAAGTTCCAGCTTCTAAACATTCACTTTATAACTAAAAACAACAAATAAATCTAAACTATAAAATAAATCACTTGTAGACTCACATGTATGATTTTTGTGGAATTTTATTTAATATTCCAACACTATCGATAAATTGTCACGTTGTAAAACTTATCCTATTTTTATATTTTTTCTTCTATTGTATTCATAAAGAAAGTTTTGAAATTGATCTGTCAACTCGTGACCTTGAAGGATCTTACTGTTTTAAGCTGCGTATAACATGCGGAAGTTCATGCACAGGTACGGTAGTAGGTAGATCTGGAGTAATAGTATGTCATAACGTGATTGATGAATCATCATAAAAATAAATGAAAATACGTGTATCTATTCTGAAACATAATTACCAGTTTTTATAATTCTGAAGACGAAAAAAATATATATGCTTAATGTCCTATGTGCTATTAATGTATAGTATAAAACTTATTTGTTCAGGTAAATCAATTCATCATACGACTGATTCTTAAAAAAACTAATGATCCACCATCATGACATTATGTGTAAATAATAAATTGACACTGCACTGAGCCACATAACAAAACAATATCATTATTTTATCTCAAGTAGATAAAGATTATGGATTCTGAAATATGAATAATAGAAACCAAAGACTCCCAGATATTATTTGCTTAGACAAAAAAAAATTTTAGACAAATTAATTTTTGCTAATATTTTTTTAGAAAAATATGAATGAACTCATTCATTGGGAGCAATTGATATGCAAAACAACTTTACAGGTTAGTCTTAATATGTAAATGATCATTTATAAATTACACACCATTGTTCAAACTTCCTTCGCATATTAAAGAAAAAAATTTACTGGATGGACTGAGAACATATACACATTTCCCATTTTAACATTTTGAACCTAAGAACTGTGTAAATAGTCAAATTGAGAGTCCTAATGAATAGCTGCCCTACTACTTAGAGAATTATTCACATTGCTCCCCTTCTTGCAGTATTATTTTCAATGGGGTGAGTGAGTACTTCAGCAAGTTTATCTTCCCCCTGAGTAGCCAATTCAAAATTTTAGTAGACTGCCCATCTCGTGGCATTTGTAATCTGTTTTGAAAAGTGTGACACTCGTTTCGTCAAACAATTCAGTTATCACAAATTTCTGTAAAAGAAGACGTTGTTTAGATTGTATCTATATATTGTACATTGTACATTACTGTAATAATTGAGGTAGGTTGAGAGAATAAAAAGTACAATAATACACAGCACAGAATATAAACACTTTCAAACTCACAATGATTTCTTGCAACTTTGTATATAACACGGACAAAGTGCAATGCCTGAACATTGACATTCTTAACCACTTCAGTTACGGCATTCTTTCAAATGTTCACACAGGGACATTACATAACCTTATTCAAACCCCAATGGATTTCGTAATAATTCTGGACATTGATGAAATCAGTAGTAACACCACCTCCTAGAGTTATAAAGCCTACTCACTAGTACGTGACGTCACTAAGATGGCGGCGTAGGTAGTCAGGAGGCATGGGTGGCCTGGACGCAGGCATGTTGTTTTCAGTTGAATTCGTCTGGTGTTGTCCGTGTGTTCGGTGCAGTTCATACTTGTATTATACTGCCGGTTTGATATGCCGTTTAGATGTGTAATTCCGAGGTGTCTAGGAAACTGCGATGAAGCCTCGAAAGTACATTTTTTTAGTTCTCCAAAAGAGCCTGCTTTGGGGGAAAAATGGACGGCTGCTATTCGCAGAGAAGATTTTGTTCCTTCCAAATCCTCGAAGGTAAGGCTGTGGTTCATATGCACATGTAGAACCTACATTTATTATATTTATTATTTATTCAAAGCATAAATTGTATGTAAGTTGCTAAGGATTTTGATATTATTTAGTAATATTCCTAATGTTCCATCACGAAGCCAAGTTGTTTGCAATTAGATCTTGCAATTCTTCCTTGTAATATGATGCTGAACTTGCAACTATTTTCTGTATACTGTTTAGTGAACAGTGATATTAAACTTAAACTATCAGTTAAATAATCGTAGAATAGTAGCACTTAAGTTATAGCATTCAATTGTAAGTAATGCGTAAAAAATTCATAACCTCACAAACAATCTTAGAGATTTCCTGTAACTTGTATGAATAAGTTACTAAAACAAAACAATAATTTATATCAAAGGAATTACTTTAGGGAAGTATGAAAGCAAAAGTCTCAGTGGTGCATGAATTAATTTCAAATTAATTTTTTTTGTTCTTTGGTAAAATTGGTTTGAAAGTGAAACTTAAATTCTATGTACATATTTAATATTATAGACTAATCACTGTACAATTTTAGTTTACCCCTCATGCAACCTCATTATTATTATTATTATTATTATTATTATTATTATTGTTATTATTATTATACATATTATTTTTTCTTGTTTCAGGTATGCCACCTTCATTTCCATCAAAATGACATTATTTGGGAGAAGGTGGTGTATAATGAACAAGGAGAGAAACTGTAATCGAGACTGAATATACCGAAGTTGAGAAGTGATGCTGTACCATCTATGTTCCCTAAATGTCCAGCTCACCTTACCAAGGAGTGTTCCAGACGGGAAGGCCCTTGTGAAAAGCGAGAAAGACTGGAAATGGAAATTACAGAAAAAACTACATACATTCCAATAAATGCAGTGATGTATTATAAATAGATGTGTATTATATTGTATATAATTAGGTTTAATGTATTTTATTATAAAGAAATATGTTTAATAAAGACCTTGTGCTCAGAACAAAGTTTTTAATCATGCATTGACATACTATTGTATTAAAAAAGGGAAGAAAATTTAGTTTCCTGGATTATGCACTGAAGAAAATGTAAGATGAGAATGGGTGACTGCTCCCAATGACTCCTTGTAATAAGGAATGCTTCAAAAGTCACCAATGAAAGAAATGTTTGCTGTCCCACTATCTTAAAATATCTGAGAGAGAATTCGTTCGTGATGCTTGTGTAAACGGTCATTCAGTAAATGATTTAGTCAAACATTTACGTTGGAATGCTGTATTTTTGATACGTTTTGTCAAAAGAAAATAATGGATTATCAAACAAGTTGCAGATGATTGAATATTTTCCAGTAAATTCATCAGTTGTATTCGCAATAAATAGGTTATAATATACTGTATTCAAAACCAATGTTTATTAAAAAGTGTACTTAAAAGAATTTTTATCATGAATTGATAATTTTTAATACAAAAGGAGTGAAAACGGGTTTCCTGGCGTTGAAAATGCTGTGGAAATGGTAAGCGAGGAATGACCGACGCTCTCCATGACTACCTACGGTGACGTCACGAAACAGTGAGCAGGCTTTATAACTAGGAGGTAGTGGTAGTAATCTCAGACGTCATCCTCTGGTGGCACGCAGCTAAACTACTGGCATTGATGGACTCTTGAATCTGTGATGTAAAGCTAGGCGAAAAATGTCCAGAAAAGTAATTATTTTGAAAATATATTACGGTTTATGTTTGTAAGTCATAGCATACAGTACACCAGACCTTTAAAGGATGCTAGCACAAAAGTTTCATCGGCATTGGTTCAGTGAATTCAGAGATTACCGCGCTGTAAGACAACGCACTTCTGGCTTTATATATTATTATTATTATTATTATTATTATTATTATTATTATTATACAATTATGTCTCTGGATGTTGTCCCAGGATTGAAGTGACCTTACGGGCTTTTGCCAAGTGAAGGCCCTTTCCGATTTTGATTTTGGAGTAGGATATATGTATTAGGCGTGAGTCACACTGCTATCCAGAAACTTCCTAACTATTTATTATTATTATTATTATTATTATTATTATTATTATTATTATTATTATTATTATTATTATTATTATTATTGTCAGAACGGCATGAGAGTGGCCTGAATTCCCCCAGAGTGGCTAAGCAGCGGAGGCGCGCCGTGCTTATAAAGGCTCCACAGAGGTGGACGGGGAAGCTACCACGTCAGCGAAGCGTGACGGAATAGGTATCGATTCAAGAAAGAGAGCTAGAAGTTCATTGTGGTACAATGAAATTAAATGCGCCTGCAAAATAGCCAGTACTGATAACAATTAATTACGAAACATGGATGTTCAGCGGGCTTGCTGCTGAAAGGCGATGCAGCTAGACCAGGGCGCTCTATGAGCGGCTCGATGGGTCCATTCAATCACAAATTTTAAGTCAATTTCAGGTTTTGTTAGAACAATCCATTTCTATTGCACATTTCCTTGGAATCAATAAAATCTGTTTTGAAAGTATTAATTTTAATGACATGAACAACCAATTTTTTCTCAAAGACAATTTAAGAAGAGATGATGTTTATAACAAATAACAATATTAATTATAATGATAACAGTAATAATAATAATTATAATAACATTTATAAGTTTTTCACGCTCAGAGAACTTCGAAAATTGCAGGAACGCATGCCGATACAAGTACACTGCACTGAAAATCGTAATAATAATAATAATAATAATAATAATAATAATATAAAAATGGATTATAATAATAATAATATAAAAATAATAATATAAGAATGATATTAATAATAATAAATATAACAAGAATTATAACAATAATAATACGTTTGCAGCATCAAAAAACTTCGAAAATAGCAGGCGAACACGCTGACACACGGACACAGCACTGATGATGATAATAATAATAATAATAACTCTAACATACCTTATATCTGTTTGTTATCTCATATCGTGTACAATTTTTGTAACATTACTTGTGAACTTGTTCCATCTGAATACAATAAAGCGGACGCCCCGTCGCGATGGCCTCCGGCGGATAGCTAGGACCCTCGACCAATCAGGGGCCGCCGTTGCGCGTCCCTACGCAGGTTGGGGGGCTCCTCAGTTGCCTGTCGGAGCCCACAGCGAGCGGGTGCGCCCAAGAAGTTAATTTAATAACATTATTATATAACATTTATAAGTTTAATTAACATATTAACATTACTCTGCTCGAGCTCCAAGGGCCCGGCTCCTTATGAGTCGTAATTTGTTTTATCATTGGTTTTGAGGTGAGGTGTTCTATGCACAAGTTGGGTCAACGTCCGAGCGCCGTGCCCCGCTCTTTATCCCACTCGCGCCTGTCACCATCTCTTGAGATATCTGGCAATTCGCGACCAATTCAGCTTTGGGAAACTCTTCCTTGTGAGTTCCCAGCAATCTAGTGACGACAGGCATGATAAGAAGTGCTCGATGACAGCGTTTCTTCTCGGGATACTCTCCTCCTCAGCCCACTGCGGAGGCATCTGACGGAGCTCTTGAGTTCAGTTCTGCATTTTAAAATGACCGAAAGACGACTAGATTAGTGCATTCCATAAACAAAAAGAGTGAAGTGTGGAATTATTTTGAAGAGGACTCAAAAGATGACAATCAAACGAACAAAAACAAACAAAAACAAACAAACAAAAACAATCAAAATCAAACTAAAAAACAAAAAGAACCACACACAAGCATACTAACAAACACAATCAAACATACAAGAAAAACAAACACAATAAACAAGAACAGAAACAAACAAACAAACACAAACAAACAACAAACAAACACAAACAAAAACATACAAACAAAAACCAATAAAATCAAACACAAACTAAAACAAACACGAACAATCACAAACAAACACAATCAAATACACACAACGCAAACACAAACAAAAACAAACAAAAGCAAACAAAAATCAAAGAAAAAATAGACTAACAAAAACAAACACAAACAACAACACAAAAAACACAAACACAATTAATCACAAACCAACACAAACAAACGCAAAGAAACAAAAACACATAGAAACAAAAACAGTAAACAAAGAAACAAACAAAAAACAAAAAATCACAAAGAAACAAACAAAAAGCACAAAGACACAAAAAAGACAAACAAACAGAAAAACAAAGAAATGTGGAAAGACAAACAAACAAAAACAAAGGAAGCAACACAAGGAAACAATCAAACTCAAACAAACAAAAACAAAAAAAGAACGAACACAAACACATACAAACCCAAACAAGCAAAAACACACCCAAAGAAAAAAGAACAAAAACAAACAATTAAACAAATAAATAAATAATAAATAGCCATTCGTCCGTCTGTGCATCCGTTTGACGGACTATGTGAACAACACTAGCAGACTATCACACACAAACACAAAAA